>JBAMJV010006913.1:0-65624 GCA_037951105.1 Echinarachnius parma | reverse complement strand
CCATACTGATGAGGTGGTATTTTAAACACCAATTTCACAAATGTCACCACGTGGGAGGGGGCAACCCCCCCCCCCCCCTCCCCAAGTATAGACATGCGCGGACGATCTGAGCGTATTTCTGGTGTGCGTGTAGGTTCGGTGGTGCTTGTATACTACAGCATATCCCAGAATTAATTACAACGGGACTTTCTGCAACGATAACTATTAAGATAGTAGATCAATCAGAATGATATTTCAGGGTATGAAACAATAACTTATTACCTTCATGTTGCAGAAAACTCCATCCAATTTGCTTCAATGGTCATGGAGAATGAGGATCTTTTGACAATCATGTCAGATGTCCCTCCAGATTTCGTAAGGAGACGTGTTGTCAGTCAGGCACAAGATCGCTTTTCCAATCTTTTATAAAAGATCGGAAAACGGCTGTTCTTTGACTTCCACCGACCGAGGGCGTAAAAATGTTCCCCGGCGCACTAGATTCGCTTGACAGTCACTTACTTAAAATATTACAATGACACAAAATCAGCCGCCCATACACAAACACAAACATAAACACCCACAAATAAAGGCACACGTGTACACACACATATAAATACACGTACATACATACACATGCACACACGCGCGCGCACACACACACACACACCCACACACTTACAAGCAAACACACAAACACACAGCCACACACACACACACACGTACTCACACACAGAAACACACACATGCGCACACACACACACGTACTCACACACAGAAACACACACACGCACACACACACACACACACACACACACACCCACACACTCACAAGCAAACACACAGACACACCCACACACACTTACAAACGCACACAACACACACATATATAACACATACACAAGTAGATACACACTAACACACACACACACTGACACATACTCACATGCACACACACCTATACATACACATACATTTGCACATATTATAAAACGGCTCCGGTAAATTGAGTAACGTGATTGGCTTATACCGATCACGTGGGGATTGATTACTTTTCACCACCTGCACTACCGTGCCGATACCTGTGCAACCATCGTGCCGATAGCAGCGCAACTATCGTGCCGAAGGTGTGCAACCACCGTGCCGAAGGTGCGCAACCCCGTGACGTCACAATGTTTGTTTACATAGCTCTACGAAGACGGAATTAAAGGGGTAGTTTAGTTTTGGTAGAGAGGGCGCTGCACATCACAATTTTTTTGTGAGGTAATGAAAAACTGATTGTACAATTTGCTTGCACTTTTTCAAAAGTTTTCAAAAGCGTTTTTTAAATAGTTGTTGATGATCTCGCTATTTAATCATTATATCAATAAAACATCACATGCATAATTTCGTATAAAAAATGGTTGAAAACAATGCCTTTTTAAAAAGCGCCCTCTTGTGTTTGAATGCCTTTTTTTTAATGATAACAGGCTTTTTTTTTTTTGCAGAAGGTTTTAATTACATTTGGTTTTGGACCGTCAGTTTGTAGATGGGTGGAGACTATTTATAATAATGCTCAAAGTTGTGTTTTTAATGGGGGCGCATCTACTGGATACTTTAATATTAAGAGGGGTGTAAGGCAGGGGGACCCCCTGTCCCCATATTTGTTTATACTTTGTATTGAAATTTTAGTTCGTTCAATATATAAAGACCCTCAAATTCAAGGATTCACGTTCAATAACGTACAAATAAAACAAATTCTTTATGCAGACGATATGACTCTTTTTATTCGGGACTCCAAATCATTTAAAAGGGTGGAGAAATTGTTTGAAAGTTTTGCTAGAAATTCTGGATTAAAAATTAATAAAGAAAAAACTTTCATATTATTGTTAGGCCCTTCTCAAAATAAAGATATTGCTCTTCCATTTGGTAAAATAGTACAAATAGTGAAGATTTTGGGTATTTATTTTTCTTTAGATGTTGAAGTTCAGGAAAGGACAAATTATAAGGAAATTTTGAGTAAAATTAAAAAGTTGCTATCGTGGTGGAAACAAAGAGATTTAACTTTAATGGGAAAAATTCAATTGATAAAAACGTTTATTTTGTCAAAATTAATTTATGTGTCGGCACTGACACCAGTACCGAATTGGGTATTTCAAGATTTGGATAAATTGGTTTTTGACTTTTTGTGGAATGGAAAAGATAAGATTAAGCGTAATGTAATGTTCTTGGATTATTGTAGAGGTGGGCTAAGATTAACTGACTTCCATTTATTCATTTTAGTGCAGAGGATTATGTGGGTAAAGAGACTTTTAACGGGGGATGCAAATATGGGATGGAAGCAATATTTTAATTATTTAACTAAAGATTTTGGTGGAACTTTGATATTTTATAATAATAATGCAATCATAGATATTTTTAAATTAGCATTACCAGCTTTTTATAGAGACATGTTGGACGCTTGGATTGCCACAAAAACATTTTTGTTAAAAGAAAATATTTCTAAAAGGAATGAAATTATTTATAATAATAGATTTGTTTTTATTGATGGACATGTTCCTTTCAATGAACAGTTATTTAAAAAGAATATTTATAGGTTGCATCATATTGTTGATGGGGAAGGCAATATAAAATCAAATGAGGAATTTCAAAGAAAAGGTTTAAATAGTTTAGAGATTATGGAAATACAACGTATTTTTCTTGGCATTCCCCCTTCATGGAAACAATTTTTGAATAAAAATATTCACTTAAATATAGATAGGGAATTAGATATGAACCTTTTAATTTTTGACAAGGTATATATGTTAGATAAGGTTACTTCAAAAATGATATATACTTTTTTATTGAGTAAAAAAGTAGAAAAATCATATGCAGAACGAAATTTAGAGCAGATTTATAATATTAATGGGAAAGACATACAATTAATATTCTTAAGACTTAGAAAATGCACTTTGAATAGTAAGCTTCGAGAATTTCAATTTAAAATGCTTTATAATATTATATATACTAAATTACATTTATATACATTTAAAATGGTTGATAGTAATTTATGTTCTTTTTGTGGTAAATATGAAGAAACTTACGAGCATTTGTTTTTTCTTTGTGAGAAAGTAAAACCAATTTGGGAAGCGTGTGGAAATTTATTTAATTTAGTAGAGATTAGAAATATAAATTGGAAAGATATCCACGTAGGAATAGTTGAGTTAAATATAGGGAAAGAACAGTTATTAAATCATATAATAATTTTGGTAAAATACATGATATTTATAGATAGTAAAAATAGAAATAAACCACCAACTGCTTTGGAGATAAAGAAAAGATTATTAGAAAATAGAAAGGAGGAGAAGAATTTAGCTGGGGACCGTGGTACACTAACGTATCATTTTAGAAAGTGGGACAATTTAGAATAAGGAAGGCAAACAGAAGCAATAAAATTAATAAGGCGGACATAAGGGTCGATATTCTCACCAGATGTAGGCACGTTTTCTGTGGATGGGTGTGTGGGTGTGTGCACGCGTGTGTGTGTGTGTGTATGTAAGCACTTGTATAGGTGTGTTCTTTGAGGGGAAAAGAGTTTTTTTTTCCCTCTTTTCCCCCCTTTTTTATGTTCATGCTCTGCTTTATTTGATGTACAACAATACAACTTTGTTTGTATTATTTAGATGTAAATTTAAAATGATATTTTACATGATTATGTTAAGATGTGAAAATACGTTAACATACTGATTATATTATATGTACTGATTTCTCTTATTGTTTGTTATTGTTATTTTGTTTTGAGCAATGAATAAAATAAATATCATTGAAAAAAAAAAAAAAAAGGCTTTTTACTTTTTCGTTTGTAATTTTGTATACCTTTCAAGCATGGTGGAGTTATAACTATTAGTTTATAATGTTACTGTGCAGGTTTTGGCTACTAAAGTTCAACCTTACCTAAACTAAACTACCCCTTTAAGGGAATGGATTCTATAACAGGAATAATGACTATATGACACCACAGTTTCCATGAGTTTGTTTCAAAAAGACATTTAATCTCACCACAGGGTGAGCCAACGTTGTCTACGCCCCTGTCACAAGCTAATGGAAGAACACGAACATCGAGGTGACATAATACCTGTTTTCCATTATTATGAAGCGCATTATCATTATCATATAAACCGAAGCTTGTAACCAATCGTGAAAAGTAAATGACTTGTAAATGTATATGAAATGTGCAGTAATGCATAAATGCCAAGTAGGCGAAAGAACCTTTTGCCCCCCTATCTTGAAAATGATCTTTATACATCAAGCGCATCATTTACAGATCCATTTAACCAGACAATGTACGCCAGAAACAACAGTTCCTCCAGCAGAGGCGTCGATCCTGGCGGGGGGGGGGGGGGGGGGGGTGGGGCAATGTAGACGCCCCACCAATTAACATTTTTTGGGGGCGAACATATCGTTTGCTCCCCCCCTCCTCCCCCCCCCCCCCCCCAAATAATTCCGAGAATGAGGGAGAAAAAATCTAGTGGTTTATCAATAATTCATTTTCAAAATAGCTGTTTTTTTATTTTCAAAAGGACTGCAAATCTCTTTTTTTGCCGCGCGCTACGCGCATACAGTTTCTCATACTGCAAACTTCATTTCGATTGTAGGAACTCACCTTTCCAAATACGTTGAGCAATGTAATTTCTCAAACGCATATCTCAAAACGGAATTTATTAGACCCTGATTTATAGCACACCATCACAGAAATGAAATAATATTATGTCTTCCGATTCTGTCCATATGCGCTAAACACAAATCAAACTGAAATATCATGTCCCCCACATTTGAAACCGGAGGAGATTGTCCCCCTCTCTTTTCATTCTACTTACTTTGTACTTATTTTTGTAAACTTACTTTGTACTTATTATTGTAATTATCTATGTAAATTGTACTTGTGTTTATATTGTATTTGCATGTTTTTTTATGAAAGTGGTTAATAAAATTCAATTCAATTCAATTCAATTCAATTATGTAATATTAATTACATATAACTTAAACATTTGAACACTTTATATAATGTGAAATTTCTGTCTCGGATGTGCACCAAATCGCACAATTTTACGCCCACAAATACAAAAGCTCCCTATTGTGGGAGGGGGGCACAACCCTCCCCCGCTCGGTCGCTTAGCTTCCTCGCAATGTAAATTATATAATGTAAATTATATGGATATGTGGTTTGATGTTGGTAAGTTTTGTAATGGAAATTCGTAAAAAATTCTTTGATAATTCTCAGTTTTACGGGAAATTATCGGCAATTCCATATCGACTGCAGTTGATCTGCAGAGCTGCATGCAGAGTCAAATTCAGTGAAGCGAGTGCAGCAAGTGTTGATGAATTTTGTAAACTCTGGGTTACCAATTGTCTGTTTTCAATAATCCAGCAAAATAAACAATTCCGTGGTTGAGCTCGTTTTATAAAACAAATAATACTACTTATTATCGTGCATTGTGTAAATGCATCGCCCTCTCGGGCTATGTTAGCTGTGCTTTACACACTCGGCTTCGCCTCGTGCGCCGCACAGCTAACATAGCCCTCGCGTGCGATGCATTTACACAATGGACTCTAGATCGTGTAATATTTGTATAATATACAGGGGTGGAAGATGGCAACCTTCTCGTGGTCCACCCTGTTTGGAAACCTTCCTTACTAATGCCATCAACCAGACATGCGCAACCAACAACCTAGTGTACCAGCGATGACTTCCCCAAGTCAATCTACGAATTGCCCTCCTCAGGGCAAAACGTCCCGTAATGGCCCTTATCAAGGCCAACCATCTCGCATACTAGGGACATCTCTCCGCATATACCAAATTAATGCGGAATGTATGTCACGCGCAAAAAGTGACTACCTCGCCAGATCAACACAGGATCTCGACATCGATATTATCCTTCTACAAGAAACCCATATCCGTGATGAGACGTGTGAATCTAAGCTCCGCGTCAACGGCTTCAAGCTCATTGCGGCCGTGCACCACGCCAAGTATGGAGGTGCTACCTACCTTAGACATGACCTGACAGACTTCTGTGTCCTTGAGGAATCCTCCAATAATGACATCTTCACGGCCACAAACATATATAAACCACCAAAAACGAACTGGCCCTCTCCTGCACTTCAGACCCATACCCACCCTGAAGTCCATGCTGGAGATTTCAACAGTCATCACTCATCCTGGGGCTATGCCAAAGATGACGAGAATGGAGAGCAACTGGATATGTGGGCATCAGCCTGCGACCGTTACCTTCTTCATGACGCCAAACAACCGGGAACTTTCCACTCAAGCAGATGGAGAAGGGATTACAATCCGGATCTCTGCTTTCTGTCCAAAACCAGCAATTGCCGCCCACTACATGCATCTCGCAAGATACTTCCTCACTTCCCTCATAGCCAACATCGTCCAGCTTTAATCCATATTGGAGTAGAGATACCTCTTATCCAATCAAAGCCCAAACCACGATGGAACTTTAGGAAAGCTGACTGGAAAGCCTTTACAGATGACGTGGAGGAGCAAATCACCAATCTTGAACCAGTCCCCAAAAGTTACACATCCTTCTGCAATATCCTCAAGGACACTGCCAAGAAACACATCCCTCGTGGCTTTTGTATAGTCTTCACACCTTGCTGGCTGCCAGAATCAGAAGAGCTCCTCAAGCAGTATGAATCCACTGGTGATCCAGACATTGCAACAGAACTGTTGGATTCCCTTGACACAGCTAGACAAAAGCGCTGGCAAGAGACGGTAGAAGATCTCTTTACACACTCGAGCCGGAAGGCTTGGAACCTTCTTCGACATCTTGGAGCAGCAACCCCGGTTCAACATCGACCTCCTAAAGTAACAGCAAATGCTGTTGCTTCACGCCTGCTCCTCAATTCCAAGGTACCTTCTACAAAGGCATCACGTAAAGAAGTCAAGAAGAACCTTCCCAAGTCCTACTCAACTTCCCCACTTGCAAGACCATACACTAGAGAAGATGTCCTCATTGGTCTCTCATCCACAAAATCAGGGAAAGCTGCGGGAATTGATGGAATCTACCCAGAATTCCTGAAGAACCTTGGACCAAAAGGCCGCGGCTGGCTGGCCTCATTCTTCACACACATCCACTCCTCAGGAGTTATCCCAAAGGCTTGGAGAGAGGCCAAAGTGATTGCGATCATCAAACCAGGGAAACCTGCGAACGACCCTGCAAACTACCGTCCCATCTCTCTTCTGTGCACATCCTACAAATTGTTCGAGCGCCTCCTTCTAGTCAGGCTTAGCCCATTGGTAGAACCTGTGCTACCAAAGGAGCAAGCAGGCTTCAGAACGAAAAGGAGCTGTTCCGACCAAGTCCTAGCCCTCACTACCATCATCGAGGCAGGATATCAGCGCGCCCTCAAAACGGGCGTGGCACTTATTGACCTCTCATTAGCCTACGACACTGTATGGAGACTTGGCCTGCTACTCAAAGCGTCCCGCATCTTCAAGTGTCAGACAACCATGCGCATCCTTGCTTCCATACTCAGCAACAGAAGATTCAGAGTTTCACTTGGAGGACAAACAAGCTCGACTAGAACCCTCAACGACGGCCTCCCTCAAGGATCTGTCTTGGCCCCGATGCGTTTTAACATCTACGTAACTGACATGCCGGGGACCACGTCCAGGAAATTTGCGTATGCAGATGACCTTGCACTAGCTACCCAATCCACCGATTTCAACGTACTTAGCAGAACCCTCACTGAGGACATGAAGAAGATGGAGGACTACTTCACCTACTGGCGCCTTCGTCCCAATCCCAATAAGACTACAACCACTGCCTTCCACCTCAGTAACCGACAAGCGAAAACAGAACTGAATGTCACCTTCTGTGGCAAAACAGTTAAGCATGAAGAGTTCCCCAAATACATTGGAATTACCCTGGACCGCAGCCTCACCTATCGTGAACATCTCAAGAGGGTTTCTGGAAAACTGAAGACCAGAGTCAACATTATCCAGAAGCTTGCAGGAAATAGCTGGGGTTCAGGCACACAAACCCTCCGAACAGCCTGCGCATAGCTCTAGTCTACTCTGTTGCAGCGTACTGCTCACCAGTGTGGACAGAGAGCTGCCATACCAAGAAGATGGATGTAATCTTGAACTCGGCTATGAGAATAATTACTGGCACCCTTAAGTCAACACCTCTTCAATTGCTACCTGCACTCTCCCATATCGCTCCCCCTGGTGTACGCAGACAGGAGATAATGCGCAATGAACTACACCGCACCTCCACCAACCCAGTCCTACCTATCCACGAAGACCTAGGAAACCTACCCAAAATGCGCCTCAAATCACGGACACCCTTTTGGACTTCTGCAAAGTCTCTAGAAGAGTTTGACCTGAAAGGAGAATGGCGCAAAACCTGGGCAGAGTCCGATTTCCCTAACCATGACCTTGTACAGGACCCTACGTCAGAGCCAGCAGGGTTCAACCTCCCCAGAAAGCAATGGGTGACTCTGAACAGGATAAGAACACTCCATGCAAGGTCAGCCCATCATCTCCACCAATGGAAAATGAAATACAGCCCTGCATGTGACTGCGGGAACCCAGACCAGACAGTCAAGCATGTGGTCAACGACTGCCCTCTCCGATGTTTCCCTGATAGTTTTGAGGGGATTCATAAGACAACAGATGCTGCTCTGACCTGGCTGAGAAACCTAGACTTGAATTTATAAATGTGCATATATGTCATACGAAACAAACAAACATAATATACACACAAACGTATATACACACATACACATGGATACACACACACACACACACACACACACACACACACACACACAAACACACACACGCACATACTCACACGTTCTTTCACACATACAAACATGCTAATGCACACACACACGCACGGATATACATGCATAATTTATGTTATGTTATAGCGTGCTCATAGTTTTCACCTTATACCCAAGCATGTGCGGCTGTACTGAAAGTCTAGCAACGGCCGTTTGAAGCTACATTTTTTCAAAATTATACCCCTAATTACGTATTCCGAATAGATTTTCTCAAAATGTCATGGTTCGATTTCTTTCTTTTTTAACATCAAGAAATGTTTGTTATTCATCTTTTAGTACACCAATTCTTAAAAAATTGTCATGGTTAGATTTCTCGTAATGATTTTTTGAGCGACTGAGGTTCAAAAGTGAAATTTCTCTTCCCATTGACATAACAGGCGGAGTAGCGCGTTGCATGATGGGTGTACGGCTTATGCATAATTCATTAGGGTTCGAAAGATTGGAAAACCAATCTTTTCAGAAAGATTGGAAAAGCAATCTTTTCAGAAAGATTGGAAAAGCAATCTTGCGCCTGACTGGTTGTCGCGTGTTGTCCCCTGACAACGTGACTTTCTGCAACGTTAACTGTAAAAAAGTAGATCAATCGGAATAATATTTCAGGGTATGAAACTGGTCATGGAGAATGAGGATCTTTTGTCAATCATGTCATGTGTCCATTTTCGTTCATAACGCGTGAACACAATTGTTAGAGTTTCATACCCTAACATATTATTCTGATTGATCTACTATTTTAAAGTTATCGTTGCAGAAAGTCCCGTTGTCAGGGGACAACACGCGACAACACGTCTCCATGACCACTGAAGCAAATCTAATAGGGTTTTCTACAAGATGTAGGTAATAAGTTAGAGTGTCATACCCTGAAGTATTATTTTGATTGATCTACCAGTTTACAGTGATCGTTGCAGAAAGTCCCGTTGTCAGGGGACAACACGCGACAACACGTCTCCATGACCACTGAAGCAAATCTAATAGGGTTTTCTACAAGATGTAGGTAATAAGTTAGAGTGTCATACCCTGAAGTATTATTTTGATTGATCTACCAGTTTACAGTGATCGTTGCAGAAAGTCCCGTTGTCAGGCGACAACACGTCTCCTTACGAAATCTGGAGTGAAGGGACATCTGACATCCTTATTCTCCACGACCACTGAAGCAAATCGAATCGGGGTTTCTGCAAGATGTAGGTAATAAGTTATAGTTTCATACCCTGAAATATCATTCTGATTGATCTACTGTCCTAAAGGTTATCGTTGCAGAAAGTCCCGTTGTAATTAATTCTGGGACATGCTGTCTATAGCGGTCTTATCATGAGGGAGACGATTTAAGTTATAATTTATTTAATTTAGTATTATCAAATTTCCTTCCAAGGTATGCATCAGATTGCATTATTTCGAGTAAAAAATTGCAAAAGGTTCCTACCGTGGGAGGGGGGACACCCCCATCCAACACATCTCCCCCCCCCCCCCCCCCCCTCGGGCGCTTTGCGCCCTCGCAGTTGTGCCCCAAATCCGTTGACCGTACAACTTTAAAATTCCTTCCGACGGGCCTGATTTTGAGTGCTCACCCTCTACGTTTCTAGAAGGTGTATTACGTACCAATATACCCGTATATATATATTTCAACGTTCCATATCGGAGCGAAACATCAAATATATGAAATACATTGGATCGATTTTGCTTTATTAATCTGCTTTCTTCATTTGCTATGTTAATTGTTTTATATCCATGTTGCAACATTATATAATACCAAACAAAAATTGATAATAAGTTTTACAAGTTTGATGCTCGTTATTTGCTTTTTGTGTGGTCATGTTTACTACCATGCGAAATATATTAAGTTATCAAAATTACCGTAGGCCTTTGGTAATGGTAGCACGAATAATACAAAAAAAAAACAAACTCGGATCTATCAAACAATGGAGAACTTGGGATGTTTTTATCAGCATAATTTGCCTTCTATAAATATTAGATAACGGTACATACAAGTGTAGTTGAACTATACCTGCACCACGAGATAATTATGTTGTGTGCAAACATACTAAAATATACGATTTATAGTTCGATATCAAATAATCAAAGTTCGCCATATTTATCACCATGGGTGCACGAGATGATGTGGCGTTTATAGACTGCAGTAGCTGCAACACCCCCTCAACCCCGAGAGTAAGATTGTAGGAAGTGTACATACATACATACATATATACATACATACATACATACATACATACATACATACATACATACAAACATACACACATACATACATACATACATACATACATACATACATACATACATACATACATACATACATAAATACATCCATACATACATACATACGTACATACATACATACATACATACACACATACACACATACACACATACATACACACATACATACACACATACATACATTAACGGGGTTAATACAATAATACGTGTGGTTTACGGGTACACCATGTGAGATGGGTGGATTGGTAAGTCCTGAAAAGGACTATGGTAGTCCTAGAAAGGACTGTTGGTGTAGTTCTGAAAAGAACTGTTGGTATTCTTTCTAGGAGAGTTCTAAAAAGAACTGTTGGTAGTCCTAGAAAGGACTGTTGATAGTCCTAGAAAGGACTGTTGGTAGTCCTATAAAGGACTGTTGTGATAGTCCTGAAAAAGACTGTTGGTATTCTTTCTAGGAGAGTCCTAGAAAGGACTGTTGGGATAGTCCTGAAAAGGACTGTTGGTATTCTTTCTAGGAGAGTCCTAAAAAGGACAGTTGGTAGTACTAGAAAGGACTGTTGATAGTCCTAGAAAGGACTGTTGCATTGCGAGGAGAGGGTGGATGGTAGGAGGGACTCGACGTTTCAAATAGGTTGACTATCCGTCGTCAGGAGTGGGGATCTGTTGGCGTGCGCGGCTTTAAGGGTGTCTCCTTAACTCATTTATATCAAAAGACAATGAAACTGTGGCGTTCGGCTATTATTATCATTTAGAGGGTGAACAGACATTTAATCCGATACATGACTTACATGGGTTTGCCGTTAACAAGCACTTTGCTTCTAAGGCAAATACCTGTCAATTTTTACACTGTACGGTTTGTTTTTATTATTGTATTTTATCTAAAATAAATGAAGAAATGAAGAAAACAAAAATATGGAAATTTTGACATACAGAGTACAGGATCGCATAAAATCCTTATGTGAACATACCCAAATTTTACTAATTCTTACGGCGGCAAAAGATGATGGGAGCGACCATATTCGTGTAATTACCCGACACGCTTTACAAACTCTGACGTATGTGCTTAAGGCCAAATAAAAAGCTTTCACTGATTTGAGGACTCGTCAAAGCGTCTACAAGTATTCAAACAATGGTTTAAATTTGTGTTATTGAAATGCAGTAATGCATAAGTGACCGTACGTCCGGACAGACCTAAACATGGCGGCCTCCAGCGTTCGCGTGAATAGGCGTGTACCCGATAGGGTTTTTACATATTTCTTCCAAAGCAGAAATCTGAGTTGGGGTAATGTTACGCATAATAAACAAGCATATTACGATGTAAAAAGTAGGATAAACTCTATTCTATAGAGTTGCATTGCCCTTTAAGATATCACAGGCTATAATTACTAAATCCGTTCAAGGTTTTGTCACATACGTTCACGGTGCCTCTATTTTCACCACGTCGCCGTGTATATCTGTATGTGCTAATGATAGGAACGACGACGTTGTGCATGGCAATGCGTGTATTTGATGATGAACACGACAACGACGAGGACGAGGATGATGATGATAAAGATGACAAGGAAACAATTATGACAATGATGATGACGGTATTCATAATGACGATGTTAATGGTAATTGTCATGACGATGTTGATCGTTATGATCACGATGATGGCGATAATAATAATGTGATCTAAATTGATGGTTATTCAAATTATAAAGATGTTTTGTTTGAGTAATCCAATGGCTCAGTAGTGTAGCACGATCGGTTTGATTTTAATGATACTGATGTTGGGAGAGGAAGGGGGTCGTGTGCCCATGCCTCCCCCCCCCCCCCCCTCCCCCGTAGCTACGCCATTGAAATGAATCATGTGACATCTGCACGCAACCTGTGAATTGTCTCATCGCTCAAAGGAAAAGTAAATATTGTTAATGAGCCAATATGATGTTAAAACCTGTAATCAGGTAATTCTGGTTATGGTATATCCAATTTGTTTATTTTACCAAGAAGTATTGATTTCAAGAAATTAGCAAGTAGCCAATTACACCAAACATTGTCCAAAAAGTACTCACATTTTTAAATACTCACAGGATAGTCAAAACTAAGTACAAAGTCAGTGCAATACTTTTTGCACAATACTCTAAGGACTTCCCTAATAATGATAATAATGATAATAATATAATAATGGTGGCTACTTATATAACGCACATTCCATCTTTCGATGCTCGCGGCGCATTACAATATTATAACCCCTGTCATCTAATACAAGCTGCGCTCAATACATCAAACAAAGTGGATATTTTGTACTCCCTGGGGAGCATTCCAGCTAGGCAACCTCGTAGGTGCACACAGTGCTAAGTTACTCCTTCCGGGAACCCATTTATACACCTGTGTCGAGAACAGCAAATGTTGATAATTTTCTTGATAAAGGAAATTCGCGATGGGCATACCTTGGAATCGAACTCGGGACCTCGCGATTAGAGGGCACGCGTTCTTCAAATATCGCCACACCACGTCCACACTTTACATTGTATTAACCACTTTCTGCACATGATAACACAGTTACTCGATCCCGTTAATATCGGATGATCCTGGATATGACACAGTGCACGAGGATTACCACTACAGTTAGTGCATTGCAGTAAAGAAGCCAAGGAGCACGAGTAAGGGAGAGTAAAACTTATACAAAGCACACATTATGGTAAGGTTAATTGGGATAGAAATAAGTTCAATTCAATATAAATCTACCACATAATCCGCCAGAATCATTACAAAAGCTCCTAATAAAAATAAAGGTTAGTGGCTAGTAAACAGATCATTCATAAATATGGACTACAAAATATACAAGGCACGAATGTAAGGTTTAGAAGTCGCACCATCGAAATATTTGTGGTTAATTTCCGAATTTTAGCTTTTCTCTTAACTCAGGTTTTCGCCTGACACTTAAAACCTTGTAATACTGCAGGTGGAATCGCAGAAAGATGATTTAACAACGTAAACATGATGTTTGTAGTATGTTTAGGGCCAAACCCGACATCTCTAAATAGTTAGAAAATATGTTGTCGACGTCATGCGTGCAGGTCAGGACCAAATACACCAATACATACAATACATCATAGATAACTAGTGGGGAGTCTATAATTGCTTAACTAGTTCATAACATAATTATATAACTTTGTTCTACATGATGTAATTAGGCACAGGCGTTAGGGTGGGAAGATAGATTATTTCACGTGATACCTTGCATACTTTGAGAGTATATATTTTTTTATTCGGTCAGGGTTAGGGTTTGCTCCTTTGTATAATAATGCTCCAATAAAGTGCAGCGCCAAATGTTGTACTACTCATGCGGACTTCTTTTCACATATATGCACAAGCTAAAATCAAATATATGATTTGTGTGCCATATTTGTCATATCAAGTAACAAACATTCGATCTTAGATTAATTGCGATTATTGATACATGATATATTGTGAGAAATCACATTTTCCTTTGCTCTTGTTCAATCAAATAATAATAATGATGTAAATCAAAAGCGCTCATTTCTTGTCTTGATCTATGAACAAGAAACGATAAACAATTTCCACAAGTCATGGAGTATTCTCCTCTCTGTTGATCAATGATGTTCTGGAAACGATTTACTCTCACGTGGCTACTACATCACGACCCTACTCCCAACCCCTTGCCCACCCCTGCGGCGTTCCTTGGTCGATATCTTATTTGCGGTGCCTAAACACAATGGAGAACTTTGGAGTCGATCTTTGTATCTTTATTTTAGAAATATTGCACAAGTGTTTATACACACTGTTTATCATTTTGATTGCGGCTATTTTTAATATTTTAACGAGATGACTATCTGGTTAATTAACTGAATTATTAATTATTAATTATTAATTATCTGAATAATTTATAGTCGTAGACACACCTTGTATGTCAATATTGCACACTGTGCTGATAAGTTTGACAAGATAATTTATTTTAACTATTAATATCAGAATCAAGCATACAATATCTTTATATGATGGGATCAAACCCTGCGCAAGAATCCTAACATCGGAGCCATTAAATGCATAGCAATTGTATGACCTTGTATAAACAGATACTTATCAGCATGACTCTGGGGGTCATTAAACTTTGTAACTTTCGCGCGATACATTTAGAGGGATCGAACAAACGAGATATGGGGAGAGTTTGTGAAACAGAGGAGGGAGAGCCCTTTTCGAAATTTGATTTTGTAGTAATTTGCTACTTCATTCAAACCCGTATGAATTCATGTATGCTATTAATCGTTTTTTAAATTTTTATTTGGGGAAATATTGCAATATGTCAAAGTGTTCAAACAACTGAATCATGTGACATGTGCACGCGCTGTGTAATAAGCCATCAATCTAAATACAAATTTGTTTGTATTGATTTGCAAGGTTTGTCTAACTCTTCGTGAGACTGTTCATGGTATTTGATTTTGATATAACCGATATTAAGCTATAATCACAAGAAGTTTGCCCTAGACTCTATCGATGGCTCTATAGTATAGGCCTACAGGATCACGTGGATCCATCTCATGCAAGGCTCAATCCTTTCCTCGCTATGCCCTTTGAAAAATACGTTACTAGTACGTTCACTATTTTATAAACATGATAGGAGTTGCAAATGTCTGAAATATAAAAGCTTCCAGGGAATCCGCCCCCTGATATGGGGCTACGTTTTAGCTCTGTCAGTGTTTTTTCAAAGTTTTTTTCAAATTTCGCCCCCCCCCCCCCTATTGCAAAACAGGATGGACGTATGTTTACCACAAGATACACATAGGATCAACAGCGTATGTTTTAGTGTGTCCACGGGCGTATGCTCTCGGGGATAGGGGATATATCCCCCACTTGTCAGGAACATTATATTTACAGATCATAGGTATATACCATGCTTTTTGTATAGTCCAAATACAGTAATTAACTTTGCCTACTACAGGTATCTTGACATATATGAACAAAATAATGTTACCTACAAACACACTAGAATATTCGTTTCTGTATTAGCTAAATGTATCGTATCCCTAGCAATTCCAGGTTAAACATTTTCTTACAAAATGTTTGTGATATAAATGGTGTGGATACAATCGATCAACATTACGAATTCAAATAGTCGGGTTTAAATGTCCAAATGTTCACATTGAATGTATATTTTGTTTTGAGAATACCACTTATAATGTCAGTGTCAATTTTTAAGAAGTATTTTTCACACAGTTGATTGTAAGCACATTTGTATGATCGTATCTCACTTAGAACTGACAAGGGACCCCATATTTCGTGACAGTCAATGTGAATAAAGGGTTTTTGTTACCTACTTATAAAGTAAATTACATGTTGCCTACGAATACTTATTTTTCACGTACATTGTTTATGTGTCATATTGTGGCGCACAAACCTAAATTTTATATTTTTTGAAAGGGTATTTCCCACTCTTTAGAATACTGGAAAATAATTCTGATTCACATCTTATTAAAGAAATTATGAAAAGTGATACAACCTCATGTTTTTAAGACAGGAACATGTCAACACACTAATAAAACATTTGAACTTGAAAATTTATAACAGAGTGATGTTTAAGACACAATATGTGAATGTATTCCATGATTACCATCTTATAGATAAAATAAAAGCAAATGTTTGCATGAAGCAGATTGAGTTGGAGTTCCATAATCACATTTTAAAAGTAATTCATCTGCATTCGTAGCAACGTTAGGAAATGTACCATTAACTTCTCTAGGCCATTACTTGGCCGTTTGAAAAGATAAGTGATGGCACTTTTTGTCTGGTTATGGTTGACATGTCTACTTAACATGTGCAAAAGGATTAAACAATCAAAGCAGTTTGAATTTCGAACCTACAAATCTGGCCGTGTACACTTTTCGTTGGAATCGACCATTTACTTTAATTTGATGCTGTTGTTGTTGTTGTTGGGGGCAATAACAATGCAGCGTATCACTCTTCTGTACGATTCATTTGTATAAGGGCGGGATGGGGGGTGGGGGGGGGGGGGGGGGGGGCTTGATTTCATATACAACATGTAGACCTGTAAATAAATTTATATTATTTATCTTTTCCGTGTTTTTTTGATAGCCACATCCGGTGTACAAGACTTTTAGTAAAACAATAATCTTCAAATTGAGTTAATTAATTGACATGGGTTGATGAGATGTTAAAATCTCACCCCACACACCCCTAGTACCGGGACTAACGACTTACAAATGCCGCGGATGTGTCAAACAATGGAGAACTTTGGATCTTTGTATTCTTCAAATTCGAGATAGTAATATCAAAAGTATGTTTGCTCTATCCCTTCATAAGGAGATTGTGCAAATACTACAATCAAAACGATTCATAGGTCAATATTGAATATTGATTTACAGATCGCCAGGCCCATATGTATCTCCATGGCTACAGTGTGTGTGTCTGGAGGGGGGGGGGGGGGGGGGGTTCAGGAGCCGAAGGGGATGTCTATATAGACGGCAACACACCCTCACCCCGGGAGTTCTGAATGTAGCAGTATATTGTAAGAACGTGGATTACTAACATAAATTAGCAGGATTTCACCCCTTTCATCGCTTTCATGTACAAAATCGCCCAGGCTGAAAATATGTTATCAATTATTTTCACAGCGGCTAATATTCGCCATGTCGCCATATCAGGGATGTCGATCCTGGGGGGGGGGGGGGGGGGGCAAGGGGTGCGGTCGCCCCCCAATGAAAATATTGGGGGGGGGGGGGGGGGGGCGAACATATCATTTCGCCCCCCCCCCCCCCCCCCTCCCCAATAATTCCGAAAATGAGGAAGAAAAAAATAAAGTGATATAATGCCAAAGAGGGGAAAGACACATTTATCAATAATTAATCTTCAAAATAGCCGTTTTCTAGTTTGAAAAAGACTGTAAATCTCGTTTTTGCCGCGCGCTTCGCGCGCATACAGTTTCTCATACTGCAAGTTTCATTCTGGTTGCAGGCACTCACATTTCGAATTGTATTGGGCAGTGTAATTTATCAAACGCACACCTCAAACGAAGTTAATTAAAATCTCATCTATAGATAGCCCACCGTCACAGAAAATAAAATAATCTGAAATATATATTTCAGTTAATTTGGTCCATATGCGCTGAATGCAAATCATATTGGAATAATTATCATGTCCCCTCACATTTGAAAGTGGTGAAGATTGTCCCCCTCCATTTGTCATTATGTATGTTTGGTTCCATACTTATACACTTCATATTACGTGAAATTTCTGTCTCAGGTGTGCACCAAATCGCACAATTTCACGCCCAAAAATACAAAAGCTTCCTACTGTGGAAGGGGGACACCCCCTCCCACACCCTCCCCTGCTTGGTCGCTTCGCTTCTTCGCAATGTATCCCATCCAGTTTTGAGAAGTTGTTGACGCCCTTGCTTAGTTTCATGGGAACCCAATACCCTAGACTATATCGATGGCTCTATAGTATACAGGATCACGTGGATCCATCTCATGCAAGACTCAATCTTTTCCTCGCTATGCCCTTTACAAATACGTTACGAGTATAGGTTCACTATTTTATACAATTTTAAAGCCCAAGTCCAGTTTCGGGAAAGTAGCCGAATACATCTATATTGATCAATATTGTTGAATATGTATTGAAATAGGGCTTGTGCGTTAACGTCCGAACCTAAGCATCGTTAAATACAGAAATATCGGAAGAAATCCAATATCCGCCTGTGAAATTCAAAAATCCACCGCCCGTTCAGACCTATCAGCGCCGCTAGCGCTTGGGGAGATATCAACAAGATAGGGACAAGCCCGTATAACGCGACACATCGTGTACACCTAGTGTTCGTAATACACGTTGCGTATGAGCGATTCCGCGTTGGCGATATCTATCCGGCCCTAGATCAATTTATAATTTTGCAAATATATCAATAAGTAGGCGGTTTCTTGGCCAAATTTGGATAATCCTATACAGGGTGGCCCAAAAAAAACGGAACGGGGCACTTCCCAAAATAAAGTAACACATGTATTATGTCCATCGGATAGCGTGTCTTTTCAAATGAACAACGATACCAAGAACAGTCAATTTGGTCGTGTAGTTTTTGTTTTAGGGCCCTGTGAGTGACATCATGTCAGGTTCTCTTTTTTGTCAATTTGTATTGAGCCAGCGCTTGATGAATTGCACGAACCGCCGTTCATATCGTTGAGCATCGCGCACTATTGTTAGTGTGCACTCAGCCGTGTGCCGAGAGAATGGGCCTGGTCGCTGAATGGTATTACGGGCAAGGAGTGCGGTTAAACTGGCATTGACTAGGTCGAAATCGACATAAATCGGCACCTGACATGGTCTCACTCACTGCGTCCTTAAACAAAAACGACCTGACAAAAATTACTGTTCTTGGTATCGTTTTTCATTGGAAAGGACACCCTATCCGATTAACATAAACATTGTTTTATTATATTTTGGGAAGTGCCCCATTCCGGTTTTTTTGGGCCACCCTGTATAAGTACAATTATATTCTTTCACATTATTGATAATAAGAGCTTCCATTTCATTTTTTTGAGAGGGGGGGCGTTTCCAAAACTGGCCTTTACCTTTAAGATATCACAGGCTAGAATTACTGTATCCGTTCAAGGCTTTTAGAAATACATTCACGGTTACTAGATCCCTTTAAAATATCACAGGCTAGAATTACTGGATCCGTTCAAGGCTTTGTCACATGCATTCACGGTGCCTCATTGTCACCACGTCGCCATATATTATGTGCTAATGATAGTGACGCCGGCGTTTTGCATGGCAATGTGTGTATTTGATGATGGAGACGACAACGACGAGGAAGACGATGATGATGATAACGATGACAAAGATAGCAATTATGAAGATGATGATGACGGTATTCATAATGACGATGTTAATGGTAATTGTCATGACGATGTTGATCGTTATGATCACGATGATGGGGATGATAATGATGTGATCTAAATTGATGCTTATTCAAGTTATAAAGATATTTTGACTAATCACTCAGTAGCGTAGCGTGATCGGTTTGATGTTAATGATAATGTTGTTGAGGAGGGGAGGGGGGGGGGGGGGGTCGTGTGCCCATGCCCCCACACCTTAAGCTACGCCACTGAAATTAATCATCTGGCATCTGCACGCAACCTGTGAAATGACTCATCGCTCAAAATAAAAGTAAAAATTGTTAATGGGCCAATATGATGTTCGGGTAATTCGGTTTATGGTATCTAGTTTGTTTATTTTACCAAGAAGTATTGATCTCACGAAATTAGCAAGAAGCTTATTTCAAATAGCAGCAGTGGCGTAGCGACGGGGGGGGGGGGGGGGGGGGGGGCACGGGGGCACGTGCCCACCGCCCCCCCCCCCCCCCCCCCCCCAATAATTTTTGGGAAAAAACAATAGAAAACATGAGGGTACAATGTTTGAAGAAAAAAAAAGAAATACATAAGGTGTGCCCCCCAATAATTTGGCGTGCCACCCCCTCCCTCATCAGTCCGACCACGCTACGGCACCGAATAACAGTAACGATAAACATTATAACACGTTGTCCAAAAAGTTTTATCAAGGTTATCAAGCCTGGAAATGTAACTTTTCGCAAATCCTTCTTTAAAATACCTTTTCGATACAAAATATTTGCGAGTGCAGTGCTAACATTTTCTTAATACTCACAGGAGAGTCATAACTAAGTACAAAATCAGTGCAACACGTTAAAGACATCCATGTAAAGTGTCTAACTCCACGAAACTCCACGAAGATAATTATCATTCAAAATCATTATTTCAAAAGCGTTAGCCAACGCTTTTGGATAAACGTACAATTGTCGTTTTACATGGATCACTTTAAGGAATAGCAATTTGAATCTTTGCTCATCACTCGATCATATACCATCCATTTGATGTTAACTTTTTGCACAATACTCTAATTGGACTTCCTTTATAGCAATAATAATGATACTAATTATGGTGGCTACTAGCACACATTCCGTCTTTCGTACGCTCGCGGTGCATCACTATTATTACCCCGGTCAACGGATACAAACTGCGCCCAATTCTCAACACAAAGTGCACATTTCCACTCGGGAGCATTTCAGCCAGGCAACCTCGTAGGTGCACACAGTGCTAAATTACTCATTCCGGGTACACATTTATGTATACACCTGAGTCGAAAGTAGCAAAGGTGGATAATGTGTTTGCTGACGGAAATTCGCGATGGGCATATTTTGCATTCGAACTCGGGACCTCGCTCTTGGAAGGCAAGCGCTCTACCAATCTCGCCACACCTTTTCCACACTTCACACTTCACATCAACCACTTTCTGCACATGCTAACACAGTTACTAGACCCCTTTAATATAGGATGATCCTGTATGTGACACAGTGCACGAGGAGTCAAGGAGCACGAGTGTTGACAATTGCGGAGAATAATACTTTGAAAAAGCACATTATTTGTTAGGTTAATTTTATGATATCAAAGAGATTCCCAACATATTGGGCCATCTGCATAAAAAGAAGCAATTTCTTGTGCTAGCCTTCTGGTTGAATCGGTATGCATAAAAACAAGCAATTGCTTGCAAGCAAAATCAGTTGCTTACTGCTCGTAAGCAATTGCTTACCAAACAAGCAATTGCTTAAAACTGTATGCAGAAAACGAACCTCTTACTTTTCTGGATAAGCAATTGCTTGCGTTTTTTTCAAACACCTCCAGACCAGCTTGAGCTCTTGCTTTCTCAGGGCATTCGCGTTTAAGGATCACATTTTCATACCGTTTCAGGATTATTATAAGCTCCTTATTTCAGAGGTTTTGTTGTGATTTCATATTTTAATCAAATTCATGTTATTTTAGACTTTTTACGGCAATTTTTGTCCATCGATCTGCACAGAAACCCTCCTGATGCTCTGTGCTGTTAACCCCCTATTTGCGTAAGAAAAAATACTGCTGCCAGATCGGGCACGAAGCGTGGTTGCCCTGCAGTGCGATGTTCGCACAACCATAACGATCCTTTGTCCAACACGTTAGTAATTGCTTAGGCAGTGCAAGCAAAAGGTTTCAGTACAAGCAAAAGCTTGTGCATATGAATTCAAGCAATTGCATGAACTTGATCTTTTGCTTGACAAGCTCTTGCTTGTGCTTTATAAGCAATAGACCGCTTCTGTAATGTATGCAAATAATATGCGTATGGCGTCAGACTCCCCGTTGCCAAGCTTAACAATAGTAACTAGGTCCGGCAAACTCCGGAAAACTTAGCTTGCCGGACCTAGTTACTATTGTTAAGCTTGCCAACGGGGAGTCTTACGTCATACGCATATTATTTGCATACATTACAGAAGCGGTCTATTGTTTATAAGCAATTGCTACCTTTTATGCATACGGCCCATTACAAAGGGTTGTGTAGTTAAAAAAGAAAGCAATTCATTTCCACCACTTACGGAACCACTATTTTTCTGGTTCCATACAGGCCAAACATTTGCGAGTGCACCGATGCAATTCACGCGGACGTTTGTAGACAATATAGTCCCGGGCGATTCGTTCGCTCTGCACACTTTAGTCTTTGCAATTCAGACCGCATGAACGCATGCTTTAGAGTGGTGATGCGTTTTCCAATTATACATTTTTTTTCTGGAAACTGAACTTGTTGATGGAATGGAATACGAAAGTTGTTATCTTTCTTTCATAAGAATGTAAGTTTTGGGTGGTGATAGACTTTAAGTTCAATTCAATTTATAGATACAAAAGCTGCTAATTAAAATTTTTAAAATGTTACTAGCTAGTAAACAGATCATTTATTACCGATGTGTCAGTGTACATATAACATGTACAAGATGCATTTAAATCTGGACTGAAACATATAAAAGGCACGAATGTACGGTTTTTGAAGTCGCACCATCGAAATATTTGCGGTTAATTTCCGAATTTGAGCTTATGCCTTAACACAGGTTTTCCCCGACATTTGATAACGTGTACAACTGCAGGCGGAATTGATGAGACAAATTTTAATCTACGTTACTTTATGTAAAAAAATGTGTAGAAAACGAATAGCTATGTTAACAGAGCCAAAAAGTGTCCCATGTATGATTTGTATGCAAATTTATGCAAATTATGGTAGCCATTTTGGTTATAGACTAGTATTCATATTTTGATCATTTTCAAATATATTTTTTTAAAGAAAGAGTCCAGACTAATGTTTTGAAGGTGAGAGAACACGATTTTAAAATTAAAAATCTGATCAGATGGGTGTATGACATCATAATATGCAAATTAGGGGCAAAATTTGCATAAAATCAATATTTTCTGCATAAATAGGCGTCTATTTCATATTGCAACTTATGAAAACAATGAATGAACAATTTCTTTTGTCTATACAAAATAAGTTCAATATATCTTCATTAAAAATAAACCTTAAAAACTTTACTGCAAAACTTAAATATGCAAATTTATGCAAATTAGTATCATTGGTACAATTTACATATATTTTATGAGTTGCTTTCTTTTTAATCAAATACGGCACCCACTTGAAGTTTCTAAACATATGTATGGAAGGTCAATGAGTGTCATTGAATGGTGTATGAAGATAATTGAAGACTATGTGACGTCACAATATGCAAATTAGTGGCAAAATTTGCATAACATTAAAGATATTCTGCATGAATCGGGTGATATTCCCGTGTTTGAGCCATGCAAACATTAAATAAAAAATGTTTGAAGGCATAACTAGAGACTTATAAAATATCTTCATACAAACCAAACTTCAAAAAATTAACTACGAAACATAAATATGCAAATGTATGCAAATTAGCCCCACAGTACAACTTCAAGCAGGCATCACTCCCCACGTCGACAGTCTTTCAGTGGATATATCTTCCCACCAGAGTGCATCTTCTGCAACAAAGTAGAAATAAAAGGAGGAAATCGCAAAACAGAGCGAACTAGACCTTTCGTTTCTTGGAAAAACAAGGAAAATGTGTGGAAGAAGATCGAGCCAATTGCCGAGAGAATGGGTATCGACCGACTTCTTCAAAAGGCGTAGATCTGTTTGCGGCAGAGGCCAAACACCATCTATCCTGTCTTCATTCTTTTTTCTCAGATTTCACCAAGTTCGAGCGCAAACCACACAGTGAACATGCTCATATGGCATCCGCCCACCAGACAGCATTGAACACGGTTATCAATCACATACAAATACATGTTGTGCAAAACAATGAAATTCTAAGATTATCCTTCTTGCGTTTGATTTTCATCAACGAACTCAACAAACATGGTTTCCCTAATAGTAACTACCGAGCAGAGAAGCTCCACAAACACCTCCTGAAAGATGATATCGCAAATCATGTTTTGTTCTCCAAGGTAAATCACGACCTTAAAGATGCACTATCTTTCTGGTTAGTTCACAGTTCGACAACAACAGTTGCTGAAGCAATCGCCCAAGCCTATGCTATCGGAAGCAGAGACAATGTCAAAGATGTCGCCCTTCTTCTGCGTCAGAACAGTCTTTTGGTGAATCAAAAAAGCTCCCGTGGCCCCCTACCATGGATGATATGGATCTGATATCTGACACGTTATCTTACGAGCTTGTTCAGTTTTAGGTAATGTCATTGCTGGCACGGATGGCTGGGAAGCAAATCCAAAGACGAAACGGCTGATATTCTCCATCGGGCAGGATCTTTGCTGTGCAGTGACAGATAGGCAATGGAAGTTGCCCAAACATATGCTTCTCTGTGTGACTGTCAGACATCTGTTCCGGAGCAAACAGCTCACAATGATCCTCAACAGGCTCGGCCACTCAGAAGGCTATGATTTTGCCCTTGAGTTGGAAACTGCCTTAACCAAGGCCCTAGATGCAACATCTTCACACCTGACCCCTCACATTCTCACAGGAGAAGATAATGTTTTATTCCACTGTGAGTGGGACAACCTGAATAAGACAACTACTAGTGTGCACGGTAGCAACATCGTGAACAAGGCAGGCGGTATCATGATTCAGGAAGTGAGACAAGATTCAGAAAACCAGATGTCTCGAACGCTGCCAATCATAGACAAGTCACATTGTCAGTGTGAAAGTCGGCAAACCTGAGGTCATCTCTCCCTTGTACTTCAATCGTGTTGGCCCAGACTTTGGAGAAGGCACTTCGTTCTCACCACCTTCCGAGAATGACACTGTGTATGCAGCCAAGATGCGAGAGTACTACATATGGCTCTTAAGCAGGTTCATAGGCAGCAATGGTCAACAGCCTGTCGCTGGACTGGGTGGTTTCATCTCTGCAACTGGAACCGCTCCACCTAGGAAATCGATAATAGAGTATTTCTCACCCATCCACCAACCCTTCAGGGAGGTCGGTACTAACTGGAACGTAGCCCTCAAGACAGTGCAGCAGTTGGAGGAGTTCACCTGCCTGATGTATGGGCAGGCTCGCGAGTCATCAGTTGACCAAGCCCGTGTAAAGCTGCTTCGGAAGATGGTCGGTGAGGACAAAAAGCTAACCTCCAAATCGAAAGTGGACCTGGCCCGCCTCCCACCCTGTCACTCAGCTCTACAGCCACACATCCAACGAGTCAACCACCGTGCAGCGCTCTATAATAGAGCCGATGTGCCCATCGTGGAGAAACCTGAGCCGTACAGTGAAGGACAGGGATGGACACTCACTGTGGAAGGATTACTAGAACCAGTCTGGTCATGTTGCCCTGTCCTTCCGCCGTCATTGGTTGACTTGTTAGGCACAGACTCAGATGATGAAGTGGACAACGATGACAGCGGAGATGGAGATGGAGATGCCGATCTAGACTTTCAAGATTTCTTAGGAAATGAAGATGACGAATGAATAATGTGAATGAAGAAATCCTTATTTAATAGAACCATGATGGGATTACATGTCACATTAATGCAGTTATACTCATCAATAATATTTCCTTGCTTTGCACATGACAAAATGTTATAAAATAACTTTAAAGGTCATTCAATCCCTCTTTCTGTTTCTCAAAACATTTGTATAGGTCTGTACATTTTGCTAAATCTACTTATATCTGCATTAACATATGCATTGTGTTGTAATGTTTGACATTTGATTTTAGACAGTGAATATGAATGATCTCATTAAGATTCAGATGAAGAGACCTTGGTTATATGTTTAGTCTTGAACGTATGTATTTGAAATATTGATTTAAATCACTGAAATAATTTGATTTTTGCTATTAAAGGCATTCCTAAATTGTACACGGTGTAATCAAATAACTTCAGCAATTGTTTATTCTAGCTAATTGGCCCTTAACACGCATGTCTAGACTAAATTACATGTCCAGCTATGTGCCACAATTGACCTTGTTAGATGTAATGCTGACTTCAATTTTCCGACATTTGACACATTAAGTCACGCTGGTAACTATATGAAAGTGTTATCGTAGCGATATGTAATTTATGTGCAGGTGATTATGATGACGATTTGTTAAGAAATTATCTTCATTAGTTATAAAGTATTGCAAAATATGATATATTAAACTGATCTTATAAAAAGTATGCCCCTAATTTGCATAAAATAACAACATAACATGATTTTCTTCAGACATTATTCAATGACACTCATAAGATACATGTACTTCAAGTGGGCAGTTATGTGCCGTATTTGATTAAAAAAAAGAAAAAGCAAGTAGCTTCTAAAATACAAGGATTATGTACTGTGGGGCTAATTTGCATACATTTGCATATTTATGTTTCGTAGTTATTTTTTAAAAGTTTGGTTTGTATGAAGATATTTTATAAGTCTCTATTTATGCCTTCAAACATTGTTTGTTTAATGTTTGCATGGCTCAAACACGGGAATATCACCCGATTCATGCAGAATATCTTTATTGTTATGGAAATTTTGCCACTAATTTGCATATTGTGACGTCACATAGTCTTCAATTATCTCCATACACCATTCAATGACACTCATTGACCTTCCATACATATGTTTAGAAACTTCAAGTGGGTAGTTATGTGCCGTATTTGATTAAAAAGAAAGCAACTCATAAAATATATGTAAATTGTACCAATGATTCTAATTTGCATAAATTTGCATATTTAAGTTTTGCAGTAAAGTTTTTAAGGTTTATTTTGTATGAAAATATATTGAACTTATTTGTTATAGACAAAAGAAATTGTTCATTCATTGTTTTCATAAGTTGCAATATGAAATAGATGCCTATTTATGCAGAAAATATTGATTTTATGCAAATTTTGCCCCTAATTTGCATATTATGATGTCATACACCCATCTGATCAGATTTTTAATCATAAAATCGTGTTCTCTGACCTTCAAAACATTAGTCTGGACTCTTTCTTTAAAAAAATATCTTTGAAAATGATCAAAATATGAATACTAGTCTAAAACCAAAATGGCTACCATAATTTGCATAAATTTGCATACAAATCATACATGGGACACTTTTTGGTGCTGTTAACATAGCTAATCGTTTTCTACACATTTTTTTACATAAAGTAACATAGATTAAAATTTGTCTCATCGGGGTGCACGAACACCCCCTCTACCCACTAGACTAATAGTTAGAAGAGATGCTGTCGACGTCATGCGTACAGGTCATGACAAAATACATCAATACATAAAATACATCATGGATAGCTAGTGAGGAGTGCATAATCAATTGCTTAACTAGTTCCATAACATTATTATATAAATTAGTACTACATGATGTAATGATGTAATGAGGCACTGGCGTTAGTATTGCAAGATAGATTATATCACGTGATACCTTGCAAACTTTGCATAATATAATTGTTTTAATCGGTCAGGGTTTTAGTTTGCTTCTGTGTATAATAATGTTCCTATAGAGTGCAGCGCCAAAAGTCATACTACTCATGCGGACTTCTTTTCACATATATACACAAGTGAAAATTAAAAAAAATGATTTTGTGTCATATTTGTCATATCAAGTAACTAACATTTAATTTTAGATGGATTAAAATTGTTTGTTTTTTAATAATAATATACAAAAAAAGAATTTTTAGAAATAATAATAATGATGTAAATTAAAAGCACGCATTGACTACAAAATCGCTCATTTCGTGTCTTGATCTATGCACGAGAAACGATGAGCAATTTCCACAAGTCATGGAGTGTTCTCCTCTCTGTTGATCAATGATTTCTGGAGACGATTTACTCTCACGTGACTACTACATCATGACCCCACCACCACCTGCCCACCGCCCCACGGCGTTCCTTGGTCGATATCTTATTTGCTGTGCCTAAACACAATGGGGAACTTTGGAGTCGATCTTTGTATCTTTATTTTAGAAATATTGCACAAGTGTTTATACAAAGTGTTTTTGTTTATACACACTGTTTATCATTTTGATTGCTGCTAGATTTAACATTTTAACGAGATGACTATCTGGTTAATTAACTGAATTATTAATTATTAATTATTAATTATCTGAATAATTTATAGTCGTAGACACACCTTGTATGTCAATATTGCACACTGTGCTGATAAGTTTGACAAGATAATTTATTTTAACTATAGGTTTTCCCGCTCAATTTTGCACTTTTCTCAATCGAATTCATTTAGGGGCATTCGAATTCGCGCGTTGCCGCAGTATCGTTGGTATCTGTTTTTCTAATTCCGAATAAGTGCAAGCGAATTAATGCATACGCATACGATTTCGCGAATAGACACAGAAGTTCATTTATGGGCAATCGATTTCGCGAATGTGCAGCCAAATGTAAACTTATATATATTTACATGTATTTTGTTATCATCAAGATTTTCCAATTGTAATGTCATCTACATCCCCATTTAGCTTTAATAAACATTGATATACGCTTTAGCACGGAGCTATAGGAGGCCCTTCACCCCTCCCCTCCCCCAATAAGTTGACAAACAATACATCATAAGCCAAAGGGGAATCTTTATAGAAAACAAAGATATACATGAAGCTTATAAGCATTTTATTTTATATATTTCCAGATGGCCATTCGAATAATGCTTTGGTACGGCGATCGGAAATCGCGCGAATTCGTTTGCTCCTATTATCAATTCGATTGACACAATCGCGAAATTGAGCGGGAAAACCTATATTAATATCAGAATCAAGCATACAATATCTTTATATGATGGGATCAAACCCTGCGCAAGAATCCTAACATCGGAGCCATTAAATGCATAACAATTTGTATGGCCTTGTATAAACAGATAATTATCAGCATGACTATGGGGTGTCATTAAACTTTGTAACTTAAACGATTAAATTGTTTGGGGTTCGCGCGCTACATTTAGAGGGATCGAACAAACGAGATATGGGGAGAGTTTGTGAAAAAGAGGAGGCTGAGCCCTTTTCGAAATTTGATTTTGTAGTAATTTGCTACTTCATTCAAACCCGTATGTATTAATTTATGCTATTAATCGTTTTTTTTAATTTTATTTGGGGAAATGTTGCATTATGTCAAAGTGTTCAAACAACTGAATCATGTGACATGTGCACGCGCTGTGTAATAAGCCATCAATCTAAATAACAATTTATTTGTATTGATTTGCAAGGTTTGTCTAACTCTTCGTGAGACTGTTCATGGTATTTGATTTTGATATAACCGATATTAAGCTATAATTACAAGAAGTTTGCAGGAAACCTAGTTATACAAAATATCCATAACAATATGTTATCGATGCCCAATATGATATCAATGCCCAATATGATATCAATGAACAATTTACTCAAAGGAAGATGTAGACAAACTGTAAATATAAGCAGAACTCAGACATGCATACTCATAGATAGAACGTTATTGATTTTGTACAAATATATCGATATCATGTTTATGAAGCTACGTCACTGATAACTAATGTATTGTACATTTCCATATCTATGTTATAACCCAGGCCAATGAGCTTTATTGTGTTGAATACCAGATCGTTTAATGACCTTAATGATTGTATTTTGACAACGTAAAATAATACTTTGTACACACTTGGTATATTTGTTGATCTCTCCAACCTTTTAACGTTATTAATCGTGATATTATAATTGCAAAACTGAGTTATTTTGATATTCACGGTATTACTTTAGAATGTTTTAGGAATTATTTGTATGATCGTTATCAATTTACATCTTGCAATAACTTGGTTTCAAATAAGGAGAGAATCCGATACGGAGCCCTGCAGGGCTCCGTACTGGGTCCTCTCCTGTTTTTTAAAAATAATATCAATGACCTTTGCTCTGTTTCCTCATTGTTTCACTTTATTTGTTTGGCTGATGATCCAAACATTAGATCACCCACATATTTTGATAAACCTATATTAGAAACGAATAAAAAAGCGAAAAAAAATACGAACAAAGCTAGTACAGGAGGTCCTGGAAAAAAACATACAGGCCCAGCGATCATATATAGGAAAATGCAAGGAGGAAGACCACTCATGCCCAGCATGAAAGACATCAATGGAACAGAAATAAGTGATCAGAAATAAGTCATCAGATCAGTGAAATAGTCAGAGATTTGTATAGCTCTCTATACAGTAGTGATCAACCAAATTAGAGAACAGGAGAAGATTGGTCAAGTAGATCAGAGGATGTGCCACCTATCCTACCAGAAGAAGTCAAACAGACCTTAAGGAAAATGAACAAGGGGAAGGCCCCTGGAGAAGACATTAACATCACATATTTTGAGCCTCGGGGATGAAGAAACCATTACAGTAACTACTGCCCTATTTAACAAGATCCTGCATGAGGAAGACATGCCCTCTCGGTGGAATGAGTAACAAAAATCATCCTCATATTCAAGAAAGGAGACAAGAAAGATATAAAGAACTATAGGTATACCAGCTTACTTCCTCACTTCTACAATATTCGTACCGGAGTAATTCTTGCACGCATAGAAAAGCAGCTCGAGGACAACCAACCAAGAGAGCAAGCAGGCTTTAGACCAGGCTTCCGTACTTCCGACCACCTGCATGCACTAAGCCAAATAATTGAAAATTAAAAGGAATACCAGTTTGACTTATGTTTGGGTTTTGTGAACTATTAAAGCTTTCGACAAACTAGACCACCAGTCACTTCTGGCTGCCTTGAGAAAGCAAAACATCGATGAAAAGTACATACAAATCATAAAAATAATATACAAAGAGCCTACAGCACGAATTCACTTGAATCACACCATCACCGAATCAATTACAATCATAAGATGTGTCAGACAAGGAGACCCTATGTCACCAAAGCTATTCACTGCAGCTACAACAACAACAACTCCAAAGTAACTGTGCTAGGAAAGGACTTAGAAACAGTAGAACATTATATTTAGGAAAAAAAATTACCTTCAATAATGACACTGGCGACGAAATAAAGAGACGAATCCAGATGGGTATGGCAAAGTTTGGCTCACTCTGCTACATCTTTCGAGACTCCACTCTTCCCATCTCCATGAAGAGGCAGGTATTTGACCAGAGTATTATACCTGCTCTCTCATATGGAGTTAAAACCTGTACAACCACCAAATGTTTGGAGAAAAGACTGAACGGGCTATGGACAGAATAATGATAGGTTTAACAAAGAAGGACAGGATGACAAATATAAACCTATGACAGAAATCAGGAGTGCAGGATATAATATTGACAGTGTTGTACCTGAGTCCACCCAATCCGAGTCCGAGACCGAGTCCGAGTCCAGACTGTCCGAGTCCAAGACCGAGACCGAGTCCATGACCATCCGAGTCCGATTCCGAGTCCGAGTCCAACTCTTTTTTTCTTTAATTAATTTAATTTACATTTATTAATTTTCTTTACTATAGGCAATTTATCTATCACTCAATCAAGTGATTAACCCTAGATATGTGTCCCATATGCAATCATTCAGGGCTCCACATTCACGGTTGCTTTGTTACTGGCCCTTTTGGGCCAGCAGATTCTTGAATGTTGTCATTTTACTGGCCGAAAAATAATCTTACTGGCCCGAAAAAACAAAGGAAAACATTACAAAATTTGTAAATATTTTCTAGGATATTTGTATGGAAGCCTTAATTTGGCTTTCTAGATCTCTTCCTTTATGTTTACAATAACATGCATGTATGTTTAATTTATGTAAGTCATGAACGCAGAACATTTCTCTAAATTTGCTTGTTTGGGAGATAACTGAAATAAACTTTAAATAAAATTAAGAAAATGCTCTGTGTCTATGTCTGCTTATTTCTACATAAGAATGTTAAGAAATTTACACATAGAAAGTTCTATTTTCCTTTTCCCAAAAAGACATACAATCTACATGACCACGAAGGTACTTCTGTACAACTTCTTAATTCATGTCTGTTTCATAATTGTCTACTGTTTGATTTTTGTTTTCCGTTTACTTTTTACCATTTTGCCGTTTGTTGACATTTGAAATTTTGATATTTTGACATGTAAGAAGAAAATTATGAAGGAAGATTAAATAGAAAGTAAAAATCTGAAAGGAATCTACATCATGATAAGAAAGAGGCAACAAAAAGAAAGAAATGTAACAAATTAAAAAACAAGCTAAGACTGGACGAGAGAAAGACAGGTACAATAACCAGAAAAGCCTTTAGAAGTGATGATTATTCTAACTTGAGCTACTCCCATCGAGGCTTGTTCGCCTTGCCGAAAAATTTTCAGATGAAATATAAGCTTGGGCTATTTGTTATGGATATAATATAAATCTGATAAAAAAAATAAATTCACAGGATATACAAAGCTGAAAAAATAGAGGGAAATAAAAGGATGTTATTGCTAAGAGAGGTGTGATAGGAATAAGTAATGGATGTTGAAATCCATACTGTATAAGCGAGTTCAAGTCAAACTCAACTCAATCAAACTCAAATTCAATCACCATGCATGCAAAGTGCAATGCAGCTAGTTTTGAATGCACATCACATCTAGTCCAATCTAGTCAAATCAAAGAAATGGAGATGGGCAAGGACACCTAGCCAGGAGGTATAAAAACAGATGAACACACAAAACTACAGTTTGGACTCCTAGACACCTAACCAGAAAAAGAGGGAGACAAAGCAGAAGATGGTGGGATGATTTAACAGCACAAAATGGCATTGTTTGGCAGAGAATAGCTCAAGATAGAACAAAATAGAAAATTGGTGAAGAGCCCTTCCTCCTGCAGTGGCGTGAAATAGGCTGAAGAAGAAGAAGAAGAAGAAAGAATTAAGACAAATAGTTGATTGGTTTTCAATGCAAATGAGGTAATTATGAATTATGAGAAAACAAATGTATTATATTTCCTTTGTAAAATAGGTATATATCATACAAATTATGTTAAAATAATTATGAATGATATCACTTTAACGGTAAGCTCATCAGTTAAATTTCTTGGAGTCATTTAAAATGATACTTTTTCTTTTGAATATCAAAGATTGTAAATTAAGAATAAGAATGATACAAATTACGCATGATATTACCAGAAAAGGCATTATTTATGTTGTATAATTGCTTAAAGCGTGACTGAATTACAAACGCATGTTGACTTTTGTTGATCTGTAATAATGAATACATCACATATCTTTTGACTATTTCATGTACATTTGTGTCATATTTGTTGTATTATTTTGTATATTACTTTAATTCTAAGCTTCACCCCTCAACAAAACCTCCAGAATCAAATGACTTTTGTGACATCATAATTGGTAATTCCCTTCCTATCAACTGACCACCTGTTCACAATAGCATTGCATGTTTTATACAATGCCCACTCACCATGAAAAGAAGGGTTTCCATGAACACATCCAATGCTAATGCAATAAGGTACTAAGTGGGTGAGAACATATCATTTGTTCATGTTTATCTAGCTAACTGATGGTTGAATGGTATTATGATGTCACAAAATTCAATGCTGGAGGATTTTGTTAGGTTTGGAGCTTAGCAGGTAGGAGAAAAGTAATAGAAACAATAATATAAATCATATTACAAAAATGTACATCAAATAGTCGACAGATATTATGTCATGTATTCATTATTACAGATCAACAAAGGGCAACATGTATGCATTTGTAATTTAGTCACCCTTTAATTTTGCTATATTTACAATATTGTAATATTACCTGGGCAAGTGTTGGTAAAACTAAATTGGATGCTCTGTATGAACTGTAAGAGAAAGCTTTTAGAATATGTACTAACTCTGATTATAAAGCTCATTCTCTTCCTTTGTTTGTTTTATTTGAACACTCTCATTTATGATATTCATACAATTCGAACTGCTACATTAATGTACTGTGTTTTTAATAAGTAATGTTGTCACCAAACAATATTTCTAAAAAATTCCTTTGCAATGATAATCATAATAATCATAAGTTGAAAATGAGCTGTGCTGAAAGGGCCATCCGCCCTATGAGAGGTAAACAAAAGATAAATCAATAAAATAAGATATGTTTTTCTTTTTAAAATTATATTGTGGACCATTAAGGAACTGTTTGAAGATTTAATGAAATACATTTTTGTTGTCGATAATAGCAGGTACAATGCAACAATATTGAAAATTGTACAGCCAACTCTGAGAAATGACAAAAAATGACGACTTGTTGGATATACGCTATGGATAGGGAAAGGGGCCAATCATTGAAGGTCAAACACAAAAGGCTAAATCAATTAATGCAAATTCACGCAACACCTAATTGTACATTGGTAGTTTGGAAACGTTTTAAAATCCTTATTTTGTTGTCTAAAATGGTTCATTAGACGCAAACGATAGGGAAAAGGAATTAAGTTAGATCTAAAAAAAATTATTCCAACTTTATGACCAACAGTGTATAATAAGTAGTTCGGTTCTGGCATAGAGGGTCCAGCTGCACGACATAATTGTTTGTGTGTGTGATAATTGAAAAAAACTGAGTGTGGAATCTGAAAGAGCAAACAATTTTAATGGCAGATAACACTTTATTTGATAAAAATTGGTTCAGAAATGACTGAAACATCAATTAATATATCCATCTGTATAGGCCCCAGATTTAAAAAGATGATGATCTCTCTATTTAATCGTTATTACAAGCAAACATCACATGCATAATTCTGTATGAAAAGAGTTGAAACCACTGTTTTTTTTTACAACACGCCCTCTTGTGTTTCAATGGCTCTTTTTAAAATAATAACAAGCTATTTATTTTGTCGTTTGTAATTCGTTACTCCTTTTGAGCATGATGAACTTATAACTATTCATTTGTACTGTTATTGTGCAGGTTTTGGTTACTAAAGCTGAGACTTACCAAAACTGTACTACACCCTTATACCCTCAATTCTGATTACAAAGCAGAATGATGATATTGCAGTTATTACACGCTTAACTAACATGAATAAAGTGCCGAGTGGGTAAAGAAAAATGTATTATAATACATCGAATGTCATGAAACCATCTACGGTAACACTGTTTGAAGGGATCTAGTAACTTTGTTGACCTGTGTAAAAAGTGACGAGTGGTTGATACAATGAATTTGATGTAATCTGATATATCCTCCGGGTACTCTGTGATAATTTTAAGTTAAATGTTTAAATGAAGTTATATGTTTAAGTATCTCACATTGATTGGTTCAAACGATACATGATATGCAAACAAATTACCAGATTATGATTATTTAGAAATGAATGTCAATTAGTAACTGTTTATTGAGAAAGAAATATATTTATAATGTTAACAACACATTATGCGATTACCTGGTTCATTGGTCCTGGAACGTAAATCGAACAGGATTGTCTGCAAAATGTAGGTAATAAGTTATAGTTTCATACTATGAAATAGCATTAAGATTGATCTACTATCTTTAACATTATTGTTGCAGAAAGTCCGATTGTAATTTTTTGGGGCACATGCGGTACAGTCGCGTAGCTAAAGATATCTACCGATGCAAGACAGTATCACTACAGGATGAACACGTACAGACGTATAGGTATAGTGCTAGAAGCGCAGAGAGTAACGGGACCCAGTATATAGCTTCAGCCGAGACCCAGGGGCAGGGCTGTTTAGAACCCACTGGGGATTTCAATGTGGGTTCGGGGGCGGATCCCCATGAAGCTTTTGGATTTCTGATTTCTACAGCTAAAGTTGATAAGTTCATAATAGTTATGCATAGGTTTAGCAATCTGAAAGTTTCGGGTTCGAATCCAGCTGAAATCCCATTTTCGTTGCCCTTTTTCTTTAGTATTATATTTCTGGTCAGTCTGTCTATATGCTTGAACTAATTATACAAAAAAGCTGCATTACTTCAAGGATCCTTTGCATATTAGACAAGTGTTGTCTGAATGAGAATCACTTATAGAGTTGACGTCATCAACAAATTTACGGGATTCGTTTAGGTTTGTTTTTGTTGTAAAACCGTAACATTTTACAAATCATAAAAGGTTCTTTTAGATTTGGTGGAATTGGCGAAAACTGAACAATTATTTCCCTCCAAGATGTACAAACTAAAGGGATAGTTGAGTTCTGGTAAGGAGCTATACAGTTTTGGTCAAACTGAATTTTAGTAACCAATATATGCACCATTATATTACAAACTAATAGTTATAACTCGAAAGGAATTAAAAGTTACAAATGACCTGGTAAGGAGCCTGTTATCATTAAAAAAGAACCGTTCAAACTCAAGACGGTGCTCTCCAAACACTCATCGGTTTTAACCATTTAAAATAAAATATCGTGCATGTGATTATTTGTTGAAATACTGATTAGATAGAGAGATAATCAACAACTATTTAAAAACCTCTTTTGTAAATTTTTGAAAAGAGGAAGCATTTAAACAAAATAATTAACGGCTGGTTCAAGATTTGTATTTGAAGTACAATCAAATTCCTAGCTAGCACCCGTTTAATAAAAGCTGATTCGTGTATGGTACGGACGGGTATGGACAGAGCTACCCCTCTCCTAGCAAAGCCGCCGTCAGTAGCAGGGCTCCTACTGACTTGACCTGAGCAATGCTAGATAATGACATGTAACCGTTAAATGATTCAAGTTGAGTGGTTACAACAATATCTAGATACACTCTATCCATACCAGTGTCGTACGTGTGGTAAACCATTTACATTTTAATGTCTAAGCGTAATATAACATGTAATCGAACAAAATGTGATTTGTATACAAACATAACGTCGAATATATGTAATACTATCGGAAATAATATCGCTAGTGATATTCGTTTGTCTTGCAATGTATGGTCAACATTGAATCTGAAAGATCGCGACGTTTCGTATGCTACTGCAATACTTTGTCAAGTGATATTAAAGTAACGTAAAACACTCCTATTTATACTCTCATGCGGCTCCAAACCGCGTTATCTCGCATGAGCGAGTTGTTCCTAATTGGTGGTGTTGTAGGTAATGAGATTGCAGACCTCTCAGCGAAACAAGCCCTTGGACACACTTTTATTGAAATAGAAAATAAATTGAATGAATCAGAAGTAAATGCAATACTGTCATTATATGTTGTAAATATGTGGCAGGAAAGGTGGAATGCCTCGAATAGTGTCTTAAAGAAAATGAAAAAGAATATAAATATAAAATACATTGATACATGGTGCTCAAAAAATAGAAAAAATGAAGTATTGTTACACAGGATTCGAATGGGGTGTCTTGGACTCAATGCACATTTACATAAAATTGGTATTAAATTATCCGGCGATTGTCAGTTTTGTAATGAAATTGAAACTTTTGAACACTTTCTTGTTGATTGTACGAAATATATTATTGAAAGGACAATGTTATTTGTAGAATTAGGAATTAATGAAAAACAAGATATATATAAGATGTTGGAAATATTCGATACAAAATTGCAAGTGGCATTGATTAATTTCATTTATAGAACTAGAAGGTTCGATGAATAGCAAAAAAGGATTTGTATTCAGATTATTGTAAATATTTGCTTAGCATATCTATTATATTGTTTTAGTGTAAGTTTATTTTTGTATACAATTACTAACAAATTGATGTATTCTATGTAAAAGAGCCCACTGAATGAGTGCTTTATTTGATGTTTGTTGAATGTTTGAAATTGATGAATATATATATTGTTTTTGAATTTGGCATGCATAATTGCATTATTTGGAGCCCAACAGATTGCACCTGACACCTCATTTTCGAGCATCTGAGGGGTCTAGGCTCGGCTTGCACACATACCCTGGTATGTCACCGAGCTGAGAAGTCTGCACGATGTACTGTGCCGGACTGACCAGATGATGCACTGTTAGGTCGGATTTGAGCGATGGACAGGCAGCATGAAGTAGGAACTCCATAAAAATGATTGAAAAAAAGAAGAAAAACAAAATTATAATAATAATAATTAAGTATTATGGCGTAAATATTCATTTTGAATGAACGCCAAAATAATAAAATAACAACAACAACAACTAATTGGTCCATAACGGGCAAATTCTATTGGCCGGTGTACACGGGTGCTAAACCAATCAGCGAGGCGCTGGCTCGGCTTGTATAAATAGGAGTGTTTTACGTTACTTTAATATCACTTGACAAAGTATTGCAGTAGCATACGAAACGTCGCGATCTTTCAGATTCAATGTTGACCATACATTGCGAGACAAACGAATATCACTAGCGATATTATTTCCGATACTATATCCGCAATGAGTAATATATTTACCAATATGTAATACTACTACTAATAATATATACATGTATTTATATAGCGCATATTGCAAACAGCTTCTAAGCGCTTAAATAATAATTTAATTAGTATTACCCATGGTCATCAGTAATATTTGAAACCCACACTGTAATATTGCGTATTTTCTCAACTCCCCTGGGAGCATACTAGCCGAGCTGTCACAGATGATGGCGCTAAAAGCCGGTAAGGCGAATTAACACCAGACGTTACCATGGTTACTGATATTACCAGAAAGGGTTAATTACCATATATTTAACATTGTATTTGTTTGATATACAAACACATTTCCAACCCATTTTGTATAATAGTTTGTATTTAAAGTCATACCTGTAAAGTGTCCAAATCAACGAAAATTACTTGGAGCTTCTTCGTTTCTCTTCTACCGTGTTGTTTAGCTTATGGTAAGAGAAGAATAAAATAGGGTTTGATTTTTTCAAATGTCCCTTTAGTATGAAGATAATTATCATTGAAAGTCATTATTTCTAAAGCGTTAATCAACGCAATTGAAAAAAAGTACACTTGTCTTAGCTGAGAACGTCCGCATGCAGCACCCGTGAGAACATTCCGGAGATTGAACTTTGAGCCGAGCGAGTTCAAATTCCATGAATTATGTACTACGTGTGTAAAAATACACGGGTGCGAATATCTCAAACGGATCATTCATTACTGCGACAAAAGTATGGCAGACCATCAGTATTCGGTGATAAAATATGAACTCAATATTCGTTTTTTCACTAGGTAAACAGTGTTCGTTTTCTTTCAAACTTTCACAAATCTTTCAATTGTATTTTACAATGATATTGATATAGGATTGAAGTCTCAAATGTCATTTTGTGCAATATCTGACACTTTACAAGTATCACTTTAACATGAGTAATCAACGGAATATTAGCGATATTCTTACATAGGCACTGCGATCAAAAGAAATGCCACGATCTATCACAACTGTGACTTTACAAATTATATTTACCACTTCTAATGTCGCTGGGACTCGATCACAAGCTACCTCCGGATTACTAGCCAGCTCTCTTTCAAAAGAGGTCTCGAACCCAACAGCCTAACTTCTATCCAAACGGTCTAGTATTGAGTTAAATCTGCATATCTCAACATTGTCCGTTCATTCAATGTTCAATGTGTGAGAGTTTGAAATCTGTCTGTGTAACAGTACTGTATATATGATAATAAATCACCCAGTCCATCGAAGCCCAAAAAGCAGCAAAACATAACGTACTTAAAATCACGTCAATAGATACTGTTTATCCATTGAACAAATCAAAATAATAAAACGTTAATTTGTATCACTTTTCAATTCAAACATAAACAGAAACCGACCAGAAATATTTTTTTGCTCCTTTTCAGTCACTTTTCAAAAAGTGTTTATAAACAACAAAATGTATCGCCAGAAGTGGCTCAAACAACTTCGAGAGTCACGGAAATCAAAACGTTTAATTGCAATCAGTGTGGTTCATAATTTCAGTTCCCTTGTGAGTGAGTATAGCAAACAATATACGCCCTCAAGTTGTATGACGTTACATAGAATCCAAGTATCCGGTACCTAGATGTTATTCATGATATTCATTCACAATATAATCCAGATGACAAAACCTTGCTGTCTCTTTACAACTGTCTGGGAACAGTGAGAATTACACATCAAGCAAGACGGAACCAACCTCGAGGGTAAATCAAAGGTATAAATGCGATAAGTCTGCGTCTCTCTATATCTGTTCAAGTAGCTAGATATGTCCACGCCCACTAACTTTACCAGTGAACTGTAACACAATCCTACACACAGCGCATCCAAATGTCAGGTGTTAAACAAACTTTACAATATAGCTCCCCGCGCTTGTCGGGGCGCCAACAGATCACGCCCTGCACATCAACGCAGGATTGGTCGATACGTATTAACCCGTTGAGGACTGGTTCCTCGATATCTCGGACTGGAATCTCAGGAGTAAGGACAACGTGTATTATTTCACGGCCAAATTTACGTCAATAAGTTCATTCCCGACATAAATATTTGCTACATGCGTAGACGACCCAAAGAATCAGCCAATCAAATCAGCGGTAGATGACGTATTTATGCAAATTTGTCTCAAGAGGGAAGAATATATGTAAACAAATATTGTTCTTTCGCCAACTGAAACGCGTTAATCCATGCTTGAGGCAATGCGAAATATAGCGTGTAATTTATCTTCTTCTAGATCACGTTATTTACAAGAAAAAAAGTTAAAGAGAATCAAAACCCTCAATATTCACCCCACGAGTAAATAGGTCTTGAGTTATGTATCTATTCGACCAAATGAAACCAATGTAGAACTAACATGTAGTTGCATACTGTCGGGAGTACAGCAGACCCTGCGGAGAGGGGGGGGGGGGGGGATAAACGATCCCTGATCACGTCGTGATTTATTGTTGGAAGTTCGTTTTCTTGCATAGGGAGTAGTTTATTTATCTGTATGTTTGTTTATCGTTTGTTTGAGGGTACGTGTGGTTATTTGTTTGTTTTCTTGTTTGTTTTTGTTCAGGAGGAGGTTACTTTGTTTTATGTTTAAATTATCTCACACAAAGTTACCTGACAATACATCAGCAACTAATTGTATTAACTGCTCAGCATAATAACCGTTTGAAATTCAATGTTACCTGTAATGTAGCATTGTAATTGCTTTACTTGTCATTAATTGTTTTTTGCATTTTTACTACTAACTTTAAAACTTGGTTAGATTCCGTATGTATAGTGTGCGGCAGGACCTAACTAATTTGTGTGCTGTTTCTACCGAATGTGCCGCTAAGCTCTTATCCAGGGGAGTGTTAACCGTCTCTCATATCTGTAAAAATCAATTAAATCAAACGCACACACATACATAATCAATCACAACACACCCACACACACCAACACACATACGCACATACAGACGCATCACCAACACATAGATATCGAAACAACCATGTACAAACACACCTTCACGCGCACAAACTAAATTCACAGAAGACAAAATGTGTACATGCTATCACTGCTATCACACGCTTAAAACTGTTCATTCAAAACTATTCACGTAAAATCGCACACACCTTCACGCACACAAACTGTCTACTACAAATCAAAACTCGTCTTGACTGTCACAAGACCATAGATTCCCTTGATGATTATACTCACATGGGACACTGGCCGTGGCGTAGTTGGCATGGTTGGCCTGGTACTTTCCGTATGGGAGGATCGAGGAGCTACCGAATATGCCTTTGTGTAAGGAAAGGCGGGGTCGCCATCCATGGGGTCGCATATGTACTGGGTGCGTTTTGTGTTTGTGTTATTGTTGTTTCCATTTGGTGTCAAATTGTTATGGGAATACTCAGCCCTCCCCGCCACCCCCACCCCGTAGCATCGTCAGTGTGCGTTATTGACATTAATTTGATGTTGCTGCAGTTGTTGTTGTTTTGTTGGGGGCAATAACAATGCAGCGCATATTATCTTCTGTATGATTCATTTGTGTAAGGGCGGGGGCGGTGGGGATTTCATATACAACATGTTTTCTCTTTTCCGTGTTTTTAGTGTGCAAGTTTAACAATATCATCTTCAAATTGTGTTAAATAATTGACATGTACATTAGAAGCTCACTCCCCCCCCCCCCCCCCCCCCCCCCCCCAGCCCCTAGCACCGGGACTTACGACTTACAAATGTCTCGGATCTGTCAAACAATGGATACCTTTGGATCTTTGTATTAGCATCATTTGCATTCTTCAAATTTGAGATATTAATATAACAAGTATGTTTGCACGATCCCTGCATAAGGAGATTATTGTACAAATACTACAATCAAAACGATTAACAGGTCAATATTGAATATTGCTGTAAAGGTCGCCAGGCCCATATTGTCACCAAGTGTGTAGGGGGGGGGGGGGGGAGGGGGTGCAGGAGGCGAAGGGGATGTCTATATACGGCAACACACCCTCACCCTAGTTCTGAACGTAGCAGTATACTATTGTAAGAAGGGCGAGTACGAACATAAATTAATAGAATGTCACCCCTTTCATCGCTGTCATATGTACAAAATCACCCAGGCTGAAAATATTGTATCAATTATTGTTACAGCGGCTCATATTCTAATTCGCTATGTGGCCATATTCATCCTAGTAAGTGTATTACAGTGCATACAACAATTTGTCTGGTTATCATTGTCCTTTAATATATTTTGAAATGTTGAGTCCGACTGATATTATACAGGTGTATAAGTCAGTTCTTGTTTAATTGCCTCTCCCTTGTCTTGTATCATACACCAATCTGCTGGCATATTATTTCCATTGTATGCATATCCTCCAGTTAACAATTCTGTTTCCAATAATCTACAAATAATCACATATACCCATCGATATACACACTGGATATAGCACGCTACACACTGCCGAATGCACGGCGTTGAAGCCGCCGCAAATATTTTAAAGTACTCTCAATACAAAAAGTGCCCCATTCACTAGCTTTAATCGCTTCACTCATGTGAATGGAACACCTTTTGAATTGAGAGTATTTTCTCACTGTCGCTGGCTTCATGAAGAGGGCACTGTTGCTATATTCAGAATGTTATATCAATGCAAGAGGGCGTTTCAGAAAGATCCTATAAGTTGACCTTGAATTCTTAGTTAGAATTATAAGTATGCAAGCCATTATTAGCCATAATTATAAAATGTAGACATAATTCTTTTAAATATGTCATCATTTATTTTCTTTTATAAAGGAAATTTGATATCTTTGATGTAATATATAAACATTGTAAAATATGCCAATTTTTGCTCTTGAATATGTTTGAGTTACAATGTTACAAATGGTTCATATATCTAAGTCCATCCTATTTATTTAAGTTCAACTTCATTTAAAGTTAAAATCTGTGTGAAACACCCTGGGTAGATGTTGATTGGTGAATAATACAGTTTGTCAGGGATTCGCGCGCTACATTTTGAGGGATCGAAATAAAAGTGATATGGGGAGAGGTTGTGGAACAGGGGAGGTGAAGACTGTTTCGACATTTTGATTTTTAGTAATTTGTTACTTAATTCAAACCCGTAGCAATTAACTTAATGTTATCAATCGTTTTGTAATTCTAATTAGGGGGAAGTATTGCATTTTGTCAAAGTGTTCAAACGGCTGAATCATGCGCCGTTTGCACGCCCCTAAACAAAAATAATATATTACATTCATATAGCGTTTAATACCATATTTCTAAGCGCATTATTATCACCCCCTGTCCATCAATCTAAATATAGTTTGTTTGTATTGATTTCCAGGGTTAGTATGACTATTCACGAAACTTGTCATGGTATTAGCATTAATTGCGTTTTTATAACCGATAACCTATATTCACAAGAAGTTTACACGAAGAAATACAAAAGGCGTAGGGACAAAGTCGAACAAAATTAGTTTATCGGAAATAATATCGCTAGTGATATTCGTTTGTCTCGCAATGTATGGTCAAACTAGGAATCTGAAAGATCATGACGTTTCGTATGCCGCTGCAATACTTTGTCAAATGATATAATATAATGTAGACACTCGGTTTTATGCTCTACTGTGGCTCCAAAACACACTCTCGCATGAGCGAGTGCGTTCCTGATAGGTCAGCAACAGACCTCGTCTATTGGCCGTGCACACGGGCACTCAACCAATCAACGGAACACTGGTGCGGCCCGCCTGCCACACCAGCATACGATACGTCGCCATGACACTACCCCGACCAAACCGGCCCCCAACGGCTGATCCCAACCCACGCACTCGCTCATGCGAGAGTGTGTTTTGGAGCCACGGTAGAGCATAAAACCGAGTGTCTACATTAGTTTATTTCATTTGACAAAGTATTGCAGCGGCATACGAAACGTCATGATCTTTCAGATTCCTAGTTTGACCATACATTGCGAGACAAACGAATATCACTAGCGATATTATTTCCGATACTATATCCGCAATGGATTATATATTTACTAAAATTAGTTTAGGTTGCCAGATATCCGCAACAAGTTTAAGTCAATTTTATTTGCAAGTATTTTTAATGAGACAAAATAATTCAGAGGTCTTCCTCAAACAATTTGTTGCGAACACCTCCAAATCCAAGATGGCGTCCAAAAAGGCAGCCCTTTTGACTTGCTATTGATAATTGGCGAAATTTACCAAACGTAACCTGAAATCAGCATGATTTGTGCCGTCATATTAAAGGCAATACAGTTTACTATAAGCTGATACCAAACACCATGGGGTTCAGGATATGTAATACAGTCATTTGAGCAATCGCGAGCAATCGCCAATATTTATCAGGCATGTTTACCTGTTCCCTGCTAGACTTTGCCGCGCGTCCCCACGTAGTTAATACAGGGTCCACAGGAATCTCGTCGAGAACGGGTTATTAAAGTACAATGAAATCCAGACAAATTGTTGTATGCACTATAAGACACTAAATATAATGAATGGTCTCTGAAAATTTGAGCACAATCGGTCAAGAAATAAGAAAACTATGGCTCTTTGAAAAGAGCCATTTCTTCGAGTGACTCAAATTGGCAACGCACTCTGGCAAAGTTGTGGACAACTCCCCATTCATTTTGTACACAAAATTTCAGTTTTGTTAAATTTTCCCAAAATTTATGTTTACCCTTCGTTCGAGTTCAACATATGTTTTGTAGAATGCTCTTATACATAACATATCATGACTTGGGGGAATGGAAAAATGTGACTATGAAGAAAACTGTAAAAATGAGAACATTTGTGTACAAAACGTATGGGGTGTTGTCCACACACTTATCAGAGTGCGTTGCCAATTTGAGTTCCCCATAGGAATAAATGGACATCTTCAAAGCGCCATATTTTTCTTGTTTCTTACCCAATTATGCTCTAACTTTCAGAGATTATTTATCTCAATCTCTTCCAGACTATGAAAGCAACATTTTGCTTGGGTTTCATTGCCCTTTAAGGGGAGGGCCATTATGCCACCGTCGCTTTGGGGGTCAGGACTATCTATTCCCTTATCCAACTTTATTTAATCATTACACTAGTTAATAACTTATATCGCTTACTAATTTAGTTTAAACCTAGAGCGGTAAAAACAAGGTCAAAAGTCGGAGATAATTTGTGAAAAGTTTGACACGCTATTTTCTTTAAATGACTAGATAATATAAGTACCTACAGGTAAATATTATTATCGTCATACTGATAATATAAGAATAATCTGGGCCCCAGATTTATTCGATGAATGTTTTTAAGAAATTAAACAATACTTACCCTTTTTCAAAAATGTTCAAAAGAAGTTTTTAAAAAGTTGATAATCTCTCTATTCAATCGCTATTACTACTAAACATCACATGCATAATTATGTATGACAAATTGTTGAAACCAATTTTTTTTTAATGACTTTTTTTGTTAACGATAACAGGCTATTTGTAATCGTTTGTAATTGGGTATACCTTTTAACCCTATTAAGGCCGGGCTATTTGAGGTCTTCAGCAGGCCGGGGGGGGGGGGGGGGGCATTATGGCCCCCCCCCCCCCCCCCTAAGATCTCGGCCGCAGAGCGGCCGATCGCCGTAAAAATTTGCACGCGTGATAAGTGAAGTGTATAGAATACAATGGTAATTTTTTAAAAATTTTAAAAATTCATTAATTTGCATATTTATGGTAATTTATGCAAATAAGACATGAAATTCATATTTTTACCCATAAATCATATATTCTTCATAATTAAACTCACTACATATATTCTTTAGAGCATTTGGAATGATACTACAACAAAAAAAATTGGACGAGCCCGGTTCTTCCTTTTGTTTTCTATTGTTTTATTAATTTCTTATATATTTCTTTGTTTTTTTAACTTATGTATTTTATTGTTTTTGTTGTTTATTTTATTTCTAACTATAATTTAACTGTTTTGAACCCCAAAACCAACATATAAAATGTAAACAACACCAAATATCTAATAATACACCTCATTTTATGAAAATTGATATTTCCATATGTTTTGTACACAAATCACGAAATTTAGCGATTTACGGGCTGACATGCATAGACAAAAGGTCACGTGACTTTGTAACGGAGGGTCCGATTTTCGAAATTTTTGTTTTAAAACGTGCACAAGACCCGAAAGAAAAAAGTCACCAAGCAGCGGCGCGTCATCTTGCAGCGTTTTGGAGCAATAAAAAAAATTCCGGAGGGGGGGGCCATTATGGCCCCCCCCCCCCCGGCCTTAATAGGGTTAAGCATGATGGACTTATAACTATTAATTTGTAATGTTATTGTGGAGGTGATGGTTACTACAGCTGAGACTTACCAAAACTGTACTACCCCTTTAAAACCGCAATTCTGATTACAAATCAGAATGATGATATTGCAGTAATTACACGCGTAACTAACACGACTAAAGAGCCGAGCGGTAATGTGAGGTAATGAAAAAATGAATGTCGAATTTGAAAGAACGTGCAATTCTCATGGCAGGATAAACTTTAGTTGGTCGAAATCGGTTCATAAATGGCTGAAATATCAATAAATATATCTGATCGTAATAACTTTCCCAAAAAATTAATTTGATGATTTAAACCAAAAAAATAAAAAAAAGATGCCTACACCTTTTCCCAAATTTTCAAAAAGTGGGTTTTAAATAGTTGTTGATGATCTCTCTATTTAATCATAATTTTAACAAAACATCATCACGAGCATATTTGTGTACGGAAAATGGTTAAAATCAATGTTTTTTGAAGAGCGCCCTTTTGTGTTTTAAGGGCTCTTTTTGAATGATAACAGGCTTTTTACTTAGTCGTTTGTAATTGTGTAAACTTTTCGAGCATGGAGTTATAACTATTAGTTTATAATGCTAGTATGCAGGTTTGGGTACCTAAAGTTCATCCTTAGCAAAACTGTACTACCCCTTTAACACTGTTTACAGGGATCTAATAACTTTGTTGACATGTGTAAAGAGTGACGAGTGGTTGAAACAATGTACCGGGCGTATCAAAAAAAGCGTTATACTTTTGAAAAAATTGTCAACATTACATTTTTATATATTTATAAGATTTTTTCATGTCGATGGATGCCCCATGGTCTCATCTATCAAGTGCCACTAACAAAACAAATTTTCGTTCACGCTTGGGCGAACACTGACAGTTTTTGTACAGAGTGTCAAAAATGGCTTGCGCCAAATTGAAAGAAGAGGGACAATTAAACCAGCAGACTGAATAAGTACTCCCATTCAAACAAATTGCTCTTTGCCATAAATTTAAGAATATTTTATGATTGTGTAATAATTTTGTGGCATTTTTTCTATCATAATTAAACTGATTTCATTGTTTTATATGCATGGGTGAGAATCAATAATGGGCAATTATTTCAAGATCTTTTTTAAAGCACAGACACATCAAAACCACATGCCAGTCATTCATTCAAAAAGTACCAAATCAATTAATCTTCAAATCATTCAACCGATTAATCAATCAATCAATGAGAAATCAATCATTCAATCAATCAATCAGCCCATCAATCTATCAACATGAATATTCGTTCATGCATGCTTCTGGGTCATCTGTTGTATGTGTCACACTCAATGAAAGGATTTGCATCGTTAATGAGGACAGGCTGGAAATTTTGTCATTAACGATGCAAATCCTTTTATTATCTATCAATCTATGGCTTATTTATTCTAACCCATGCATAAAGCAATGAAATCATTTAAATTATGATATAAAATTGCCACAAAATGATTACACTATCATAAAAAAATCTTAAATTCATGGCAAAGAGCAATTTGTTTGAATGGGAGTACTTATTCGGTCTGCTGGTTTAATTGTCCCTATTCTTTCAAATTGGCGCAAGCCATTTTTGACACTCTGTACAAAAACAGTCAGTGTTCACCCACGCGTGAACGAAAATTTGTTTTGTTAGTGGCACTTGATAGATGAGACCATTGGGCATCCATCGACATGAACAAATCTTCTAAATATATAAAAATGTAATTTTGAAAAAATGTTCAAAAGTGTAACGTTTTTTTTTTATACGCTCTGTATATTGATGTTATTTGATATATCCCCTGGGTTTTTTGTGATCATTTTAATTTAAACGTTTTAATAAAGTTATATATTAAGTATCTCACAGTGATTGGCTCTGACAATACAAGATAAACAAACGAATGACCAGATGATGATTATTTAGAAATTAATGTCAACTAGTGTTCATTGAGAAAGAAATATATAATTATAATGTTAACAACAAATTGTACGATTAACTGGTTCTGAAGTTAATTTTTTTCTGGAACGTAAATCTAATAGAATTTTCTGCAAAATGTAGGTAATAAGTTATATTTTTTTATACCCTGAAATAGCATTATGATTGATCTACTATCTTTGAGATTATTGTTGCAGAAAGTCCGATTATAATTTGTTTGGGGGGACATGCGGTATAGTCGTGTAGCTAAAGAAAACTACCGATGCAAGACAGTTATGTATCACTACACGTTGAACACGTACAGACGTATAGGTATAGTGATAGAAGTATGGTGAGTTACAGGGCCCATTATATAGCTTCAGCCGAGACCCAGGGGCAGGGCTGTTTAGAACCCATTGGGGATTCCAATGTGGGTTCAGGGCGGATCCCCAGGAAGCGTTTAGATTTCTGATTTATACAGCGTAACTGATAAGTTTATAATGCAAATAGGTACAATAGCATTTTGAATAGTTATGCATAAATTCGTCTAGCAATCTGGAGGTCTCGGGTTCGAATCCGGCTGGAAATCCGTTTTCTTTGCTCTTTTTCATTCATATTATATTTCTGGTCAGTTTTGATATATATGCTTGAACTAATTATACAAAAAAGCTGCATTACTTCAATGATCATTCGCATTTTACCTAGGATGATATCTATCCTTCGGGTTTATGTCAGGTTTATAATAGCTTCTGACCATTTGAGCAATGAAAGCTAAGGGGTTTCTGGGACGAACACCGAACAAAGGATTTTCTATAGCTCAGTCGGTAAGATCGCCGGTCTATTAATCCGGAGGTCTCAGGTTCGAATCCCGCTGGGGAATCCCATTTTCTTTGCTCTTTTTTAGTTATGCATATTTGGCGAAATGTTAGTGGGAAAAGCGAGACGTCCTGAATAAGTGTTACATGCCCGGGGACTGGGTCAGATTGCATTGATTGGCCAGAGGACGCAGCCCTCGGAACACTTAGACTTTCAGCAGTTCAGTGGGTTAAAGAAGGGTATTGTATCAACTTTTACATAATAAATGGGGGAGGCAATTTCCCTTCATTTTACTGTTATTTCATTTATTTGAACTCCTTTTATGATAATAGAGTACAGAAGCCATGACGTCATAAAAGTCTTTTTTTAGAATTTTCAAATTTGAACTTCATTTTCAGAAAGAGCATAACAAATAATGTCCAAATACAGAAAAGCAATTGAATATTTAAGTATTTGCTGAGATATGCCCATCCTAATTAATTTTACTTCAATGGGCAATCAGTGTTATAGTGCACCGGTTCATAAAGTTATGAACCAGAGCACTATAACACTGATTGCCTATTGACACAAACAATCATTCGGATGGGCATATCTCAGCCAATACTTAATATATTCATTTGATTTTCTCTATTTGGACATTATTTGTTATGCTCTTTCTGAAAATGAAGTTCAAATTTGAAATTCGAAAAAAGATGCTTATGACGTCACTTCACCACTCTATACAGGTCAACCCCACCTCCAGTATTTATTTATTATTATTTTATTTTTTTTTGGGGGGGGGGGGGGAGGGGGGAGGGGGGGGCTTGCAAGTACCACTTCAAAAAATAAGGAGGATATAGAGTTGACGTCATTGAATTGTTTACGGGATTCGTCTCAATTGTTATTGGTGGAAAACCATAACATTTCAAAAGTCGTAAAAGGCTCTTTTAGATTTTTTGAATTAACGAAAACTGAACAATTATTTTCCTCCAAGAGGTATAAACTTCATTAACGCCTTTATTTACTAATTAACAAAGTGCCCTTTGCCTTTTGAATTTACATGCAGTTACAGAAATACATGGCATTGGCAACAGATAACAACTACAATCCTATATCGTTTAAATTATGGTAATACAATCAGGCGCCGCGAGATATATACCCGCACACGTGATTAGGTAACCAGGTGATTATGGCTAAATAAGGCGCCCACTGGAGTAAAATCCAAGATACAACTCTTGACAACGGGTATGGACAGAGCTACCCCTCTCCTAGCAAAGCCGCCGTCAGTAGCAGGGCTCCTACTGACTTTACCTGAGCAATGCTAGATAATTTCATGTAACCGGTATATGTTTTAAGTTGAGTGGTTACAGCAATATCAAAATACACTCTACCCATACCAGTGTCGTACATGTGGCAAACCAATCACATTGTAATGTTTAAGTGTAACATGGTAACATAGAATGTAATCGAACAAAATGTGATTTGTATACAAATATAATGTCGCATATACGTTACTGATATTACATGAAAAGTTTAATTACCATATATCTAAAATTGTATTTGTTTGACATAGAAATACAATTGCAACCCATTTTGTATTTGGCTTAATCAATGTAATATTGCCGATTGTTTACATAGGCACTGCGATCAAAATAAATGCCACGATCTTTGACAACTTTGACTTTACACATTATATTTACCACTTCCAATGTCGCCGAGACTCGATCACAAGCTACCTCCGGCTTGCTAGCCAGCTCTCTTTCAAAAGAGGTCTCGAACCTAACAGCCCAACTCTCTACCCAAAGAGTCTAGTATGGAGTTAAATCTGCGAATCTCAACATTATCCGTTCATTCAATGTTCAATGTTTGAAATCCTGATTAGACTGTGTAACAGTTCTGTTATTAAGCAAATGTTGAAATTATAATAATTCAAATCACCCAGTCCACCGAAGCCCAATTAGCCCCAAAACATAACGTACTTACAATTACATCAATGGTTATGTCAAAGTGTCCCGTACTTAAATGGTATTCACCACAGTACTGTTCAGTCATTGAACAAGTCAAAAGAAAAAAAACGTTGTCCATTATCATCACTTTTCAAAGTGTTTATAAACATCAAAATGTATCACCAGAAACGGCGCAAACAACGAGAGTTACGGAAATCAAAAAGTTTCAATGCAATCAGTGTGGATCATCATTTCAGTTCCCTTCTAAGTGAGTAAAGCAAACAATATACACCCTCAAGATCACAAGCTGCATGACGTAACGTATGATCCAAGTGTCCGGTACCTAGATGTTATTCATGATATTCATTCACGTAATAGTCCAGATGACACAACCTTGTACATTACTGTCTCTTTACAACTGTCTGGGAACAGTGAGAATTACACATCAAGCAAGGCAGAACCAACCTCGAGGGTAATGCAAAGTTTTAAATGCGATAAGTCTGCGTCTCTCTATATCTATGTCTGCACATCTGTCCAAGTAGCTAGATATGTCCACGCCCACTAACTTTACCAGTGAAGTGTAACACAATCCTGCTCAGCGCATCCAAATGTCATGTGTTAAACAAACTTTACACTATAGCTCCCCGCGCTATTGAGGGCGCCTACAGACCACGCCCACAATACATTAACACAGCTTGCTCGATCAGGATGAACCCATTGAGGACTGGTCCCTCGAGATCTCCAACTGGAATCTCTTCACAACGTGTGTTATAGAAAAACCAAATTTACGTCAATGGGTTCATAAACGACATAAATATTTTCTATGCGAAGACGCTCCAAAGAAGCAGCCAATCAAATCAGCGGTAGATGTATTTATACAAATTTGTTCCAAGAGGAAATAATATATTTTATGGAAACAAACATTGTCCTTTCGCCAACTGAAACGCGTTAACCCGCTGGAGATAATGCGACATCTAGCATGTAATTTATCTTCTTCTAGATCATGTTTCTTACACACAACAAAGGGAACCGAAACCCTCAATATTCAGCTCACGAGCAAATAGGTCTTGAGCTTGTATCTATTCGACCAAATGAAACCACATGTAGAATCAAAATGCAGTTTAAAGTGCTAGGAGTACATCAGGCCCTGCGAAGGGGAGGGGAGGGGGGGGGGGGGGGGATAAACGATCCCTGATCACGTCGTGATTCATTGTTATATGTTCGTTTTCTTGTGTGTGTGTGTGTGTGTGTGTGTAGGGGGGGGGGGGGTGGGGTTATCGTTTGTTTGAGGGTACGTGTGGTCATTTGACTGTTTTGTTTGTTTGTGTTTCGTCGGGCGGGTGTTACTTTACATTTTATGTTTAAATTCTCTTCCACAAAGTTAACTGACAATACATCAGCAACTACTTGTATAAACTGCTCAGCATAATAACTGTTTGAACTTCAATGTTACATGTATAATACATCATTGATTATAATTGCTTTACTTGTAATTAATTGTTTGTTGCATTATTACTGTAAATTCTAACCTTGGTTAGATTCCGTATGAATAGTGTGCGGCAGGACCCAACTAATATGTGTGCGGTTTCTTTTAATTGAATTGAAAATGGTTTATTGAATAAAAGTACATAGCAGCTAAAAAGCTGAATTGCGTACAATTTTACAAAGTCATACAAACAAATAACATATTAATATAAAATTTGATATACAAAGAAATAAACATATTACATGTAATACTGCTTAACTTTAAAACGCCAACTTCTAGGATGGCATAATCAGCCATGTAAAAATGAATTTATATTGATAAAATATCTGCACGATCATCGTAAAACTAAATCAATCGGAAGGTGTGATGCTAAAGTTTAGTGGAATTATGTTTTAATTTCTTACGATTGCCTAGAATATATTACCACCATTGCAAGCAATACTAATATGCATATTAACGATTAAGCATGAGTATAAACATTAAATCTTAGTATCAATTAATGTAACAATCTTAATCAATTTAACGTTAATTACACTATTGAGAAAATATGATAGGGCATAAAGATTTATCAATCATAATTAAATTAAATGTGGTATACAAATACAAATTAATTTTCCATGAGTAAAACATTTTGCATAAATACCTTATGAAATGAGCTATTACTATGCACTACAAAACAATCAACTGATGAAAGCATTTATGTATGGAATTGCCCAAACATGTGTATAAACATAATATTTATGCTGCACAAAGAATACCGTGATTCAATTTACATTTTGGGCACAATATCAAAGTAATTATTACAAAAGTATTTTATGAATGCATGTAATTATACAAAAATATATATAACCAAAATCTGGGTATTGCAATAAAAAAAAGACAGAGAGTAGTCGTTGTAGAGGGATTACTAATTTCGGTATGGTATATTAAATAATATAATTCCATGTGTTATACTATTATTGCATATAATGTTATAAATAAGCTCAGCATGCAGATATATAAAACTAATCATATATTGCACACTCAATACAGTGGTTCAATTGGAATTTTGAGTGCGATACTTAATAATTACTACAAAAATATTATATTAACGCATGCAATTGTAGAAAAATATATATATAACAAAAATCTGGGTATTGCAATTAAAATGACAACGAGTAGTCATTGTAGCGGGATTCATTCATTAGGTATGGTATATTAATATTAAATAATTCAATGGGCCATACTATTATCGCGTATAATTAAAAAAAAAAAAAAAAAAAAAAGGCTCATCATGCAAGTATTTAAAAATAATCATATGGGTGTTTCCCCATGATACATATTACTCAGACATGTCATTGCGTAAGATTCCCGATCTCTTACTGAACATTTAACAGTCGTACCATGAATGGGATGGGACTATTTCTGCACCGTTCAGTTCTGCATCTCAACTCAGTGAACGCTTCTCGGTTGCGCAAATTGCGACCATGGACAGCTTCTCTCTTTACCGGAAGCAGCTCATTTAGACATGACTGGGGTTCCGTCATTCTTTTTGCAAATTTGCGACATAGAGAGAGACGTCGTTCACTGAGCATGAGCAGTTTACATGTTTGAAGTGCGTTTTGGTAGTTCTGTTATCCTAGGCCGAGCATGAGACGACATGCCCTTTCTACCGAATGTGCCGTTAAGCCCTTATCCAGTGGAGTGCTAACCGTCTCCCCTTTCTGTAACAATCAATTAAATCAAACGCACAAACATACATAATAAATCACAATCGAGGGGCTACTCTCTTAATTTCTAGGACTTAAATTTTAAGTCTTTCTTACGACTTAAAATATTTTAAGTCCTAAAGACTTATTTCATTGGGCCTCCTGTACCCTTCGATTGAAATTTGGCTTCGCAATCTAAATCTAATGGGGACTTAAAACTTTAAGCCAATCAGACTACCCACAAATGATGTCATCATGCAATTCGCAAGAGTTGAAACCCGTTTTGACTGCCATTTTGGATTTCACGAAGCGACGTCGACGCGGCTTGATGGAGGAATTTCTCGAACAAATCGATGACGATGGGAGTGTGACAAAGCTACTCAAAGGTAAGCATAATGTAATGTGAATGCAATAGGATGTGATAGATTAATCTGGGAGTCAACAGCCGACGATAAATATGTAAATTTCATCTAAGTAGGCCTAACTGCGAACAACTAGCGCCCCGGGATTACATGACAGACTGCAGTCTGCATGCAATGCACCGGTACGTACGCGTACCCTGGCCTGTGCTAGCCGCCGCTAGCTGCAGGCCGGACTGCGGCGCGCCGCAGTCCGGCCTGCAGCGCTAACTGTTCATGTTTGTAAAATTGTAGACTTGCAATAACTACTCATCGAATGGCTAATATTTAACAATTTTTATCAAAAGATAAAAAGCACTGAAATTATTGAAATTTTACTCACATTGTCTAGAATATTCAGCAGGTTTGGATGATGCATGTGCACACTTTGTCAGACTTAACTTAAGTTAAGACTTACCGTAAAGTCGAGATGACTTTCCTTCAAATTGTTCAATTTCTCACGAAATGTAGCTGATATTACAGCAACATGTGTGCCTGATAGTAGTTTGTGCAAATTCCAGGTTTTGAAATTACAAGGACTTGTTTTAGAATTAGGGGGAACTTTTGTGTTGTGTTTACTTTTTAGATTCACTGATAATACTAAGTAATAGTACTCTTATTTTGTTACAATAAAGCAGAAATGTGTAAATAAAAAAAAATGGTCTTGATTTGGTTACATAAGTCATAACTCCCATTAGTTTTTATGCGCCCGAAGGTATTACATGCATGGCCAAGTCTCCTAACATGGATGAACGATAAGAGATCGATGTAAATGTTGGTCATGGTGTCCAGCATTGCTAAATTCGGCGTGTGGTGGGTCACGGGGTGGCTCTTGGTTGTCATCGATCTGTTGGCGATGAGTTCGAGGAGGAGCTGGTGGCCTCACTTTCATGGAGCAGGAGCGCGAGCGGAGAATTGTGCATTCATCGTCCATCTCGCCGACCGTTGGCCATCGCCATCATAATATGGCTCCCTATTAAAGGGTCCGTTTTCTTTGTTGGATAAGAATAGGTAGTAGGTGGTGCAACTCATGATACTAACAATAATCAACAGATATTTTTCTTCTTTTTTTGTTTGCATTCCCTTGTAAATAATCATTAGATTATGAGCAAATATTTAGAATCGTAAACGTCTTCTATTGTACTTATTGAACCTGTCAGGCCTTCTCCATATATCGTGACAAGATTACTTTTCGTTCTCACATTTTTATTCATAGGATGCAGAGGGAGACGTGGCTGAGCCAGTCTGCGAAGCAACGCCGGGGAAGGTGCGTGAGATGTCTGTGGGAGCAGAGGGACTGCGGTTCCAGAGGGTGCCCTTGCTGCAGCTGGAGAGTTGGTGTGGTGGTCAACGATGTCCTCGGCAAGGTGGTCGTCATCGGAGTCAAGGTGGGGAGCATCGTAACTTCGTAAGCAGCAACATCCGTGGCAAGGTGAGGGGCTTCACGGAGGGAGGTGCATGCCGCTATCTGCGCTGTCTTCCTCGCCGAAATGGAGGTCAGCGACATCGAAGGGAAGGTGAGCATCATTGGGATGGACGTCAGCGACGTCGAAAGGAAGGAGAGCCTGTTAATCGCAAGCGACGTCTGGTCATCGGAGGAGATCGTGGAGTCAACGATGGGCCGGACGGAGATCGTCTGTTGAAGGTTGCAGATCGCGAGCACGTCGAAAGAGTGTACGCGAATGCCAGGTTGGACGTTTCAAGCGTTATCGTCGAGGAGCGACCTGACATCGTCGGTGTTATCGGAACATGGACTCTTTGGTCAGTGTGCTGACGTTCAGTACGCTGGTTGAGCGGAACTTCAAAACGCGTAAGAGCCGATTTTGAAGTAACTTTGAAAACTGTAATCTGCTTGTTTTGCAGAACTTATGTGCAGTGGAGAACAGTGTCTGTTTTTAGCCCAATTATGGATAGCGAAACTGTGACAAATCTTGAAGAACAGTGATTCCATAATTATAGTTTGAACATTACCACTGCAAATAACTATTATGTCAGGAAAAACTGATGTTGACTGTTGAGTCTTCTTAATAACATTTTGGACTGTCACAATCAGAGAACTTAAACTTTGGAAGACTATGGGTCTTTGAGACTTTGACATGATTTAAGAAGACTCGGATAAAATAACAATTGTATCATGAACTCGGTATGAAAAGGTTATTGTTATTTTCGTTGTTTTGTTTTTATGTTTACTGTGTATAATGTAATCTATTGTGATGTCAATAGCATGATTGGCACGGTGAAGTTTTGTGATTTATTCTTATGCATAATGATGATGCGAAGTAATATTATTACAATGCTTACAAGGGAAACTAGTTAGACATGTGTTAGACTAGTTAGACAAGATTTTTGCAATCCATGAGTAATAATAATGAGTATAATAAATGTAATACAATATTAATATTCCCAGTAAGCCAGGTTATATCTATTTTTCTTTCTTTCTTATGTTTGTCTTTAATATCACTCTGCCTACGCCTCTTACAATGTAACTTTACAGATTCTCCTGAGTAACTGTTACCAAGTACCAACTATGGAATGTATAATTAAGACAATATAATTGCTGGTATTATACTGCCCCCTTTACTTTAAATATAACATTTTTTTTTTTTTTTCCTAATTATTTTTTTTTCTTTTACATCTTCTCTCATATTATGGACCATACTGCTGATTATTTTCTAACATTTTTCTTGTTACTCCATAAGAATTTACAGTCAATTCGCAGTTTTGAACAATGAATTAAGAGTTTGATTTAAATGTGCAGTAATCATGTAATTTAATGTATAAAATCAGTATTTATGAAATGTAATTTTTTAGTTATGCAAGGTGACCTCCAAAAACGGCACACAAGAGTTTTGCTATATTTATGTCACAAGAGTATTTTCTTTCTAAAAATAAATGCTTTTTCAGAAAATGACACCCAAGATCATCAATTTTGGTTGAGCAGTTTGCTTCTAACGCTTCTTAGCAAAAGGAGTTAAACAAATTATAGTGTTTCATGTAAGTCACAAGCCGACCACAGAGTTTGGACGGCGTGCTTGGTGCTTACCTAGCTGTGAAAAAGTGTCCGTTCGGATTCAGTTGCCTTTGAATGAATACTGGTTTCCCAGCTGTATACATGTAGAACAATTTGCAAAAGTGAGGTAATTTGGCTGAAGAAGTATCATAGCTACAAACTATTACTAATTCTTAGTATTCAGTATTAATTCCATCGTCAGATTTGTCTGGTTTGGTACTTTGGTTACTTATTCACTGAAGATTAACTAATTTTTGTTAATAGAAACACCATGTAGTTCCCATGCAAAACATGCAAGTATTACGGATTTCCAACATAATCATTACTTATTTCTTCTTTTGTTAGCAGATATGTGTAAGCAAAACTATTTACAGCCATGGTCACAAATCCCTTTACAAACATTGTACGTACGATTGATTTTGTATGGCTGCAATATGGTATAAAAGTTGTTCGTACAGCATTCGTAAGGGCATGTGTACCAGGCTTAACCAATATCTTTGTGTTTCATTTCTTCAGCATAAAATACACTAGTTAACAGATAAGGCTAATAAGGAATTTCTGACATGCAGGAATTAAAAATCAACCGTGCTGCTTTTTTCTGAGCTAGGGCCTATATAACCTGGATTGCAATGAGTAATTTAACCCTATTAACTTTGATAACTTTATCCCATGAAAGTTGTATATTTTATATTGTAATTTTCAGTTTTATTTATTTGTTTTATTTACGATAATTTGTCATTGTTACCATAATTGATGTATGTATAAAATGAATTATAAGTTTGATACAAATGTAGTTATCATACCAAATTGTATTTCTGATATTTATGAAAAAATGCTTATTTCTTTCGTTAAGTTTGATAGAACTTTACAATCAGGATGGAAGCACATCGTGTTTTATACAGTCTGTATAAAAAAAAAAACATGGTACAGTCAGGAAAACAAATTATCTAGGTATGATCTTTGTTGAAAATGTATGTGTATTTGTTATCATATTAGAGCAGAATGATAGCTCTTTCTTTTGCTTTTCAAATCATATCATTTACTTTTGTAAATCAAGAGTTATGCTACGTTTAGTGCGGCAAGACAATATCCCATTTGTGCCACTTTACGTATTCATCAAAGAAAATTGGTCATGAAAGTTTCAACGACAAAACAATTACTTTGTGAGGACAAAGATGGAAGAAATTACTGAAGCATTTTTTACTATGATATATATTACTTAGTAGCACACGTACAAACACACACGAACACAAGCATACACGCGCACATACTTTAGTTTTGTACGTATGTCACACACTCACATTGGCTTGTGGGTGGTATGTATGTTTGTGTATGTGTGTATGTGTGTACGCACAAACACACCATTCGTACACCACGCACGCTCATTAGTGTATATATGTACGTGTGTGTTTGTGTTTGTGTATGTGATACTAAGTATAATATATAATTCTGGAAGATGCTTTGGCGGATTTTGGTCAGTATTTTCCTCATAATTATCTATTTACAGCAATTAATACTATTCCATTGTTTAAACCTTCATGACAATTTCGACGATAAATACAAAAAGTGGCACAAAACGGGATTTTGCCTAATCGCTTAAAACGTGGCATAACTCTTGATTAACAAAGCAATAAGTATGATTAAAATAGCAACATAAAGAGCATTACTTCGCTTAATATGATATAAAATACTTATTTTACGAACATTTTTTATATTAAAAATATATATTTTCTGACTGTACATTCTTTTTGATACACACTGTATCTTACACCCGCTGTGGGTAAGTTCAGTTGCTATATTTGATTTATTTTTTTTTGCTTGTAGCAGTATATATAATTTGTCAAAGGAACTTTTTGTTCAATTGTATATATGTACAAGGTCCAGGGTTTATATTGATTCTTTATATGTTTTGATTTATATTAGTGTGAAATAAATGTACATTCAATTTAGGATAGAAATAAACAAATTTACACCAACAGAAAAAGCGTATCAACTCCGTTTTCCTTTTAAGGTTTTCTTTTTTTTAAAATAAATCCATCATGGATTTATTTTGAAATAAATCCAAGGAAGATTTAAAATCAAGACTTTATATTTAAATCCATGATGGACCTTATTTTAGAAATTAAATCTAAGAAGATTTAAAAAAGTAGGACGTGAAAGAATTAAATTATAAATCCAATAGACTAAAATTTAAGTCCTACAATGGACTTAAAATGTTAAGTCTTAGGATAGATTGATTTTAAGTCCTATGGTTTTGTCCACTTACTCCTGAGTCCACTTGGACTTAAACAAAATAAATCTTTGGACTTAAAAATAAAGTTTTAGAAATTAGAGAGTACCAACTATTACTGAGTGTAGGGGACACTGGCAATGGCGTAGTTGCATGGAAGGGGCCATTCAATCCCATATGGGGGATCGAGGGGGCTTCCGGCTATTACTGTGTGTAGGGACACTGGGCAGTGGCCGTAGTTGCATGGAAGGGGCATTCAATACCCATATGGAGGATCGAGGGGCTACCGACTATTTGTGTGAGGGAAAGCGGGGTCGCCATCTATAGGGAGGCCCCCTGGGTAAGTTTGTGGTTGTTTTATGGTGTTTCCATTGATTTGGTGTCAATTGTTATGAGGAATACTCAGACCTCCCTGCCACCCCACCCCCCCCCCCCCTCCACCCCTTGTAGCAACGTCCAGTGTGTATTTACCTTAATTTAATGTTGCTGTAGTTGTTGTTGTTTTGTTGGGGGCAATAACAATGCCAGCGTATCACTCCCTAGCTGTATGATTCATGTGTGAAAAGGGCGGTTGCGGGGGGAGGGGGGGGGGGGGGGGGGGTGCGGGTAGTTTCAATACACGTAGACTCCAAGATATTAATACTATTTAAACTTGTTCCCTTTCATTTGTGAAAGGGGCGGTTGCGGGGGGGTGGGGGGGGGTGATTTCAAATACAACGTAGACCTCAAGGATATTAATACAGTATTCATCTCGTCCTGTTTATTGTGAAAGGGCGGTTGGGGGGGGGGGGGGGGGGGGGGGGGAGGGGGTGTTGATTCATATACAACGTAGACCTCAAATATATTAAATACTATTCATCTTGTTCCTGTTATATTTGTGAAAGGACGGTTGAGGGGGGGGGGGGGGGGGTGATATCAAATACACGTAGACCTCAAGATATTAATACTATTTATCTTGTTCCTTGTTGATTTGTCAGGCCACATTCCGTAAATACAATAATCTTCAAATTGTGTTATTAATTGACATGGGTTGATGGAGATAGTTAAAAGCTCACCCCCCCCCACCCCTCCTCCCACACCCCCACACCCCTACCACCAGGTACATGCGACTTACAAATGCCTCGGATGTGTCACACAATGGATACCTTTGGGATATTTGTATTAACATCATTTGCATTCTTCAATATTCGAGATAGTAATATCACAAATATGTTTTGCTCTATCCCTGCATAAAGAATTGTCGTGCAAATACTACAATCACAACGATGTATAGGTCAATATTGAATATTGCTCTAAAGGTCGCCAGGCCCATATTTGTCCACCATGGGCGCAGGGGTAGGGGGGGGGGGGGGGCTGCAGGAGCCGAAGGTGATATCGTAGGACGGCAGCACACCCCGCACCCCCCCTGAGAGTTCTGAAATGTAGCAGTATAGTGTAAGAAGGGCGAGTATAAACATACATTAACATAATTGTACCTCTTTCAATTGCTTTCATATACAAAATCAACCCAGGCTTATAATATTTCATTCAATTATTCTTTACAGCGGCTGCGGCTTATATTCAACCTATTTAGTGTATTTTAGGGCAATACAACAATTTGTCTGGATGTCAGTGTCCTTTAAAACGGGACAATTCCCCTTCTTTTGCAAGCCAATTTCAAAGGTTGCGAGGGTTATTGTCTTATATAAAAGAAAATGTCATTTAATAGCATGCCTGAAAAAATTAGACTAAAATCTCTTTTTCGTGGAGTTATAGACCTAAAACTAATAAACGTCGTCCAACAAAACAATTGTTGCATATATACGAGTATATTTTTCACCCAGTGAGGTAAGTTCGTACAAGAGTTCATACGAAGTACCTACAACGCTATGCGTGACCCTAGTGACCCGCGCTAGCGTGACCGCACACTAGGTGAAATACCAACCTCGCTTAAACTGACTACATGTAATTACATTATTCTTATTTTTGAAAAAAAAAATTCCGTGACATACCTTTACCAATGTCGGCTTCACAATACCTAACAAGAATAGTACAATATAGTTGTATTATAATATACAGATCAGTTAAACTCTTATTATTGACCGATATAGTCTGATGGAGGAACGCATTACTTTTTTCATTCATAGAATCCAAATTATAGCCTGTTCAATCTGATTTTTTGTTTGTGAGTTTCATTTCATCCCCCCATCTGTCAACTGGAAACTGTTCAGACACTTTGAAAAAGCGGAACTGTCCCTTTAATATATTTTAAAATGTTGAGTCTGACTGATATTATACAAGGTGTATAATTAATTTCTTGTATAATTGTCATCCCTTAATTGTCTTGTATCATAGACCAATTTGCTAGCATATTATTTCAATTGCATGCATATCCTCAAGTTAAACAATTTTGTTTCAATAATTCGAAGCTTGAGGCACAAATACCCGATGTACATTGAGCAACATCCATTCTATGCCTAGACGAGGAGGGTGTTCCTCAAATATCCTAGTTGAACCTAAATTCTAGTTAGACTTAATATAATAACAAGCCATTATTTGCCATATAAAATGTTGACATAATTCATTTAAAATGTTCATTATTCAAGCAAATTGGATATTTTTCATTGTAACATATTACAAAGATTGAAAAATTGACATTTTTTGCTCTTCAAAATGTTTTAGTTGCAATGCTACAAATGATTTTTCTCATATCTATGACTAAGTCCAACCTATTATCATTTAAGTTCAACTTCATTCAAACTTTACAATCTGTGGTGAAACACCCTGGGTAGATGTTGATTTAGTGTATTCATACAGTTACTAAATGATGTGAATATGTAAGGAAACAATTGCAAGATGTGTCCTTCTATTTTTATTTCGTTGAATTTTCATTGTAATAAAGTGTAAAAATTGTTAAGAATTATCATATATCTACCGGGTTTGTGTGTTTGTTCATTTTATATGTAAACAAAAAAAATGGTTGTACTCCACATCACATTCACATCAACAAAGTCACACACAACCGTAAAACAGTATAATCCAGGCTATCCACTTTCATACAAATAGAGTCATGATTTATCTACATTTTATAAGGCCTACGTAGCTACTTGGAATCCACATTCTACGAACAAATACTCACTCGCGTCAAGCAAAGACAATTTCAACCCCAGCAAAGTAAGCTAAGCCACACCAAGTCAGAGCCAGATTGTACATCTCTCTGTAAAGCATGGTAAGCTGGGGGAGTAGTACTCATCATAGCATCGTATCATGACAATTTCAACCCCAAACAAGGGGCTGTTTACATTAAAAGAGCAGCTTTGGCTCTAAAATCATGTGCTTCAAATAATACTTTCTCTTTCCATTACATCACAAATAATGATTTCATGGAAGCACCCGAATAACCAACCTGTACTAATCCCTTTAAGGCACAGCAGTGTTCAATAAAACCTTACTACTTGCATATCAAGATATATTATTGAAGATACGATATGGGCTCTGTCTAAATGAACATGTGGCAATCGCTGTAAGCGTCCTTCTAAATGTGGGCTACCAATTGAAAAAAAATGCAATACGCCATGTGCTTGGCTGGGACTCCTTATAAATGTAGCCAAGACTACTGCATCAACTTCCATCCCATACTGATTAGCTGACTGCCTATAAATAGCCCAAGATGATTGTAATCAGATTTCATCCCATCAGCCCAATTCCCCTGATTATTGAAGACTATTGTCGTTAGGTTGTATCATTTTTAGGATAGAATATATCTCACTGCCTTTCTGATAAATTTCCCTAAATCTTCCTGGGCCCCGTTTCAATTGAAACTGTTAAAAGTTGTAATTTCCTCCAATTATTGTATCTAGTAACACATCAGCCCAATCAGCATGGAGCTTTGGAGCCGTTGGCACAACAAATACAAAAGTTGTATTGAAAAAAACATGGCCCAGATTGTTGAGTTTCAATGTTGGTAGGTCCTGGGAGCTCTCTTTGGATATTGATGGGTTTTGTAGCTTTTGTTTCTTCTCTAGACAGTTTCTTTTACTGATTTACTCATTGAATTGATCCTCTAGATATCCATGTCACCAAACCTCTGTGTCCTCTGCGCTCTAAATCTTAAACACGGGGATAAACTGTTCGATGACTCTCGCCATATGTTGTACACGCTGTAAGCGACGATTAATTTATGCGATAATGCGCTCCGTCGAAAAGACTTGAAAAGATAGAATAGGATTTGGGGAGAAAGCTCATGAACCATTAGATCATTTGTAATATGAATTGTTGAATGGAGCCGTATAATTGGCCATATTCAGCAAGCAATTGCAACAATTGTTACTCTTTACAATGCGAGGATATAAATGTAGTTACCAATGCAGTTACGTTGTTTGAATGATGCGTAATATCAGGGTTACAAACGAATGTATATACATGTGCAAATATTACAATACTAGTAAAATTAGTTTGTTATTTAATAGGAGGGGTTGTTTCATTCAGAACTCTTTAGGACGAGAGCATTGTGCTACAACAAAGTGATACATATCAAGATATATCAGTGAAAAGGCCAATTAGTAGATTTTAATGAAATCTATCAATCCTCCTTATTGGGGGACTAATCATTACGAGTAGGACCGTTTCATTATCGGGCAAGATGCGAGGAATAAACCTTTCACAACAAGTTATTCAAGTACTGCTGCGTTACTATCTCTCTTGTACCTATATAAGCTTACATGAATGTGGTATAACTGAAAGGAATGTCCATCATCCTTGTCTTTAATGCCCCATTTGCCATGAATGTGTCACCAAATGAATGTGCAGTAGACCTGAATATGAACGGTGTCAAAAGCGAAATATTGCAAATACACGTTATTGCAATATACTGCTATGATTGGTTTGGATTGTGGTCACACAAGATCGAGTAAACTTTCAATCTGTTAGGAGGGCGTGCTATGATGGGTTATGAGGAAGTCGCTCAATAACAAAGCATTTTGCAACATTTCAATTTTAACTTGGCCCATATTCACAGTGTATGCGAATTCCTATGATTATATTTACCTATTACAAAGGGAATCAAACATGATTCTGAATAATACACAATTATGTAAGCTTAGGGTTAGAGAGAACGCCTGAAATTCGAATTGTATAACCTTTCGTGAGGGGTTTATATCAAGCAGCTAGTCTAGATACTAATTTGTAGAATTTGAATGAAATCTGAATGTATTCTTATTTTCTTCATATCTCATATGGAGTCTGATATAATACATACCTGTGGACTGACCTGACAGAGGAAATAATGTGGTATTAAACTGAATACAACTGAAGCA
>JBAMJV010006912.1:0-67851 GCA_037951105.1 Echinarachnius parma | reverse complement strand
CTGAAGGGACATTTGAAAAAAAAAAATCTAACCCTATTTTAAATGTTCTCTTACCATAAGCTAAACAACACGGTAGAAGAGAAACGAGGAAGCTCCAAGTAATTTTCGTGGAGTTACACACTTTACAGGGCTCACTGGAAATAGAGAGATCATCAACAATTATTTTAAAAACGCTTTTGACTATGTTTGAAAAAGTGCAAGCATTATTTTAATTTTTTGAAAAAATCATCTTATCATTTTGGCCTCAAATAATTCTAAAATCAGATATATTTATTCAGATGTCGTTTCTGAGTCGATTTTGAACAAAAACAGATTATTTTGCCATTGAATTGACATGTCCTCTCAAAATCGGCACTCAGCGCCCCATCTACCAAAACTGAACTACCCCTTTAAGCTTGAATTCCTCACCCAATAAAAACCACATGAATCGTTTTTTGTTCAGCATTGAAGGCCTCATCATTAAAAATAAGATTAATTATTGCGGATGATGGCGGCCATTTGGAAAATTGGCCGCCATCTTGGATTGGAACTGTTAAAAGTTGAAAAAAAAATTATCAACATTAAATATGTTATAATAGATCACATCAAGATAAGGAACCATAAAAATAACATATTACTGCTGAAGCATCGCACAAACTGGGATTTTCATGGCTAATTTTGAATTTCGGTTTCCGCCACATTTTCGCGAGGGACACTTCGCTTTATAACATTATTTTCGCTCACAAATCAAGCTATGCCTCTGATATTTACATTTTTTTCATATTTTGTACGAGAACTGTGATCATCACAATATACTAATTTAAAATTTAAGCCCCCCCCAAAAAAACAACAAACAAACAAACAAACAATCAGTATACTAACATCGAATTTTTGAGTCAGTTTATTTTAGAAGGCTAATGAAAATATTGCTTGATACAAATTATAACTGCATGCAAAGTTCAAAAGATCTAATTTAATTTACACTTATTTGCTGTTTCTTCCATTCTTCAAATTTGTTTCGATTGTTATCCTCTTATTTACACACAGCGCCCTACATGACCTCGAAATCAACGCGACTGGCTTGGACGTCGTTGTGGACTTCATGCATGGCCATCAAGGTACGTCAATATTAATTCAAGACAACATAATCTATAAAAGATAGATACATCAAGATCTGCGGTCGATGTACGTTTGGATAATTGTGTCCGATCGACTGATATATGACAGATGTCCTCAACTGTTTAGCAAAGGTACCGTGAGTCAGAATCCTTAACTATCGATAGTTTTGGGCAATTCCGTAGTATTGGTCATGAATGCGGCTAAAGAAGTTTTGTCATAGAAAAGGCAGTATGCATACACAGTATCAATTGCTTGTGCTATCCTTTTGGGTGAAGCGTTATATATACAATCAAGCAACTGCTTGGAAGCAAAAGCTAATGCTTGCGAGCAAGAGCCTATGCTTGCAAGTACGAAAAATACGTTATTGATGACTCCAAACAGCTCATCGGACGGCCCGCTAGGTTTTGTTCACGTCACACATATGACAACACAGTCGCCATCTAATGTCACTTCCAGGTAATATAGATGGATCAGTTGATGGAATCAAGCCGTGATGCGAACGTTGAGCAATTCTTAATGGTACTTGTTTCTTATTTGTTGATCTTGGTAGCTCGTCTTGTAGAGGCACGGTGCTGGTCGCGTCGACAGCTGCCATCTTGAAAGTATATCGGTTGACTCATACAGAATATAAAAGGTGTCAATGAAACAAACATACTTAAGACGTAAAGTGTAAAACATGTAACATTTCAAAATCGGTTCCCCATCCATGTGACTTATCTACTATAGGCTCACTAATGCATGCAAAACTTTGTGCTATGCAGCCATGTTTTAGCTGAGGTTCCACCGAACATGTTATTCCTTTGCCAGAGACGGAGACACTATAGCATTGGCGGACAGAGGAAAAGTAGCTCACACTTGCCGTTGCAGATATATTTACAGTGTGCAGGTGTGCAGTGTGCGGTTATCCAAATGTCATTATTTAACCAAAATAACACACAAGTTATTTCAATGAATCGACATTGCTGTTTGATCTCATCCATCTTCAACTTGTTGATCATGTTGATGTGAATGACTTTGTCTCTGAGATATACAGTTCATGTTAAACCTTACCAAAGACCAGCGCATCTACGACTTTGTTTGTCAAATTTACGGTGATCAATACACTAATGTTACGGAAACGGAATTCGAACCGTCGTTGACTTCTATTTTCGTGACTTTCAATACATTCAACATCTCGTATTAATTTGCAATTATCTTCGAAAAAACGATTAATACAGATATTGAGTGAAATTCACTGTGTCTTGCTTGCCCTGATTTATATATACGTAGGTACAATGTTCGTTGAACTACCTGGAATAATACCCTTCTTACAGTATTAATAACAGAAGTCATATTCAGTACTTATTTTCTATTTCCTTTTTCGAGTTATTGACATTATTTCCCTTTCAATAATATGACTGGCCATCGTGGTATAAATTCCCATCAGTGGCAAAACTTTAGGCCACTACAAAGAAAGAAATTATCAGCAACTATTTAAACCATATCGCACTTGTGAAATGTGCTATTTTGTTTGCAATATCATTGTACATTACATTCCTCTGCAAAAGCATACAGAAAAAAGAAACTCTTGATATTCGAGTTATAGTATTACCGGTCACCAGTGTGTATTGCGTTATAGATCATCTAGTTATAATTATGAGTATGGTGACCGGTTAAAAAGCCACTCGAAATGTCATGCGACCCCTTGTCATGATGCCTAGGCAGAAATAGAGGGATTGATTGGATCATGACAATAAATTATTCGAATATCTCCCATGACAAATGACAGCCATGTATTATAGATCAATTCATACGGTGTGAAATGGTTTAAAGTGATCCAGGTAAAGTGTCTAACTCCAAGAAAAATACTTGGAGCTTCCTCGTTTCTCTTCTGTCGTGTTGTTTAGCTTATGGCAAGAGAAGAATAAAATAGGGTTAGATGTTTTTCAAATGTCCCTTCAGTATGAATATTGATATAGGATTGAAGTCTCAAATGTCATTTTGTGCAATATCTGACACTTTACAGGGATCACTTTAACTGGTTACGGGTAATTTATGTCTATTTAGGTCGGTCTGCGCAATTAATAATTTTGATATCTTTACGTTTTGGAACCAGGTCGATATCCTGTGGCCGTCATCACTCACGTTGATAAGGACAGTGATAATAAAGTTGATAACTTGGAAGCAGTTCTGCGTATTTGCGGAGTCAGTGACATATTCAGAGTTGCTAATATTACTAATGAAAGGCCAAGACTTGAAGAGGAGTATCAGCTGAATCTGCTTAACTTAATCGAGAGATGTATGACAGATGGAGATGAAACACTCATTTTCAAGCACTATCAAAAGAAGGACCGTGAGAGGCAGGCAGAGATCAATACGAGACGTTTGGAGAAGGAGAGGAAAATGGAGGAGGAGGAGCGGGTGAAAAAAGAGGAGGAGGCGCGACAAAAGCAGGAAAAGGAGCGAGAACAGCAGGAAAGGGAGCAGCGCCGTAGGCAGGAAGAAGAAGAGATCATGGCTCGCATGGAGAGACAGAGACAAATGTTGGAAGAAAAGCAGGAGGAGTTTCGTAGGATGAAGTTGGAACAAACTGAAGGACAGAAACAGCGCAGGGCTAACGAGGAGAATGGGATAGTTGCACTGCAAAGAGAGATTGAGCAAATTCGCATTAAGACGGCGGACAAGGAGCGAAGGAATGAGGAAGATAGAGAGAGAAATGTGGGGAGAGAACGGATGATGTTGGAGGAAAGGCATAGACAGCAGCTGGATAGAGAAAGGGACAGGGAGGCACGATTTCAGATGGAATTACAGAAGGTAGAGACCCAAAAGCAGAAAGATATGCTTTTTCTGATGGAAACCAATCATAGAGCAAAGAACAATGAACATTGCGAAGTCATGTAGACTTTAATTTTTTGGATTACATGTTTCATATGACCGACAAATAAGTGTTATGCACTGGTCATGCTTATAGTAGTCATTGTAGTTGTATAAAAATACAGGCTAAAGTTAATAGGCTAAGTTATGTAAGAACATTTCATTTAATCGAACTTTCAATTTGTATCTATTTAGACATAATCATAATACATCTCCATGGTCTTCTTAAAATTCAATGATATGGGTTATAAAGCTATTCTCACCCAATAGGTGTTTTGTTTTACTTTTTAAAAGCGCTTGATACCGTAAACCACGGAGTACTTTTATATAAATTACAACACTATGGCATCAGAAGGAAGACATTTGAATGGTTTAAAAGTTATTTCAATAATCATGTACAATTAGTTTGTTTTGTATAAGGTGCTATTGTGAGCAATAGCCAATAAGGCGAGGCATACATCAAACTCAGATACGGGCATTAAAGCACCATAAATGACATCCTCATCGGCCAATCAGTGGCTCACAGCGGCTTAAGGAAAATTAAATTAAATTAAATTAAATTAAATAGTGCCTCATCTATGTAACACCATCAATAAATAACAGGTGTTGATGTACTCGTCGCTTGAAAGATTGAACACCAGAGTCGATGATCTTTCCAACTGTGCCCTCTGGTAGGTTGTTCCAAAGAGGGACTTCTATGTGGAAAAAGTTTCTGTCTGTTGAGTAGGTTCTAGAGGTGGGTGTTGTAAGGGCATGTCTCGGCATTGCCCCGCTGGTTCGTGTTGATCTGCTTATCACGTATGGTTGAGGGAGCATGGACTTCATGTCTGAGGGACAAAGGTTGGTCTGCATCTTGTATAGTACTGTTGCAGCAGCCAGCTTTCCTCTGGATAGAGTCCAGCAGTCTAAGTGCAGTGGTAGATGCATTCATTCAGCATAGCGAAGCATACTCCATTACGCTTCGAAATTGGGACTTGTAGATGGTAGCTTTTCCTGCGACATCAAGCTTGGTAGCTACCCTCCTTAACGCTCCTAGTTTTTGTCCAGCTCTTGCTGTTAAGTTTGTGATATGTCTTGTCCAACTAAGTTTCTTGTCCACAGTGACTCCCAGGATGACAAGCTCATCCACTTCTGTTAGTGTGGAGTTCCCGAAATGTAGGTCTGTCCTTGTTGGAGTTCTCTTCCGAGAGATTATCAGGGCTTTACACTTGCTTTATTGACATAAACAAAGACCTGCAATGCAACCTGTTACATGTGGTGTCCCACAAGAGAGTTTACTTAGGCCGTTATGATTAGTTATTTATATAAATCATAATCAGAATTCCTCTGATAAGCTTTCGTTTGCTTAATTCGATGATGACTATAATGTATTTTGTTTTTATCCTAGTCCTATTTGTTGTTAAATATCATGAACAAAGAGTTTGAAAACTACACACTTAAATTAATTTTCTTGGAATAACAGTAGACAATATTGGAGTATTGAATAAATCAAAATATCTTTCCGAGCTCGACCTTGATTATGTTATATTTCACATAAATATTACCTTATTTGAATTATGGAATACATGTATTTTATGTGGCAACAAACACTCTTCATGCACAAACAAAATGTTGCTTCTTCCAAATAAAGCGTTGCATGTTATTTATAACGTCCCGCATTGAGCCCACTCAAATGCTTAAACAAAAATATATATTATACTTAACTCTCTATAATCATCAGCTAGGACAGTTTATGTATACATTATATATTATATCCCTTCTATGAATATTCATGAGTATTCTAGAAACGTGATTGGTCAATTGGGGCTTTCACAATACAAAATTATTTTCATCTCAATCTGAAAATCGGAGAATAGTTTTCCCTATTTTTGCCCATACCATATTGATCATAGAGATGCGTGTTATAAGCTTCTCTGCGATTGGAGAATATGTTGTACTGTTTTAGCCCATAGCATGAAAATTACGTCATAGACGCCGGGTGATCACATTGCACAGAGAAATGTGTGTTATAAGCTTCTCTGCGAGCGGAGGTCTTGTTTTAGCTTGCGAAAGATGCTCGACGAGATTCCCCAAGGAGTAATTTATAAAGAAATACAGAATATGTTCACCCGTACATATCAATAATTCCACAGAATACTCTAGAGATACATTATTTTCATGTATAACATGGCGGTATTCGAAGGGATACACACAAACATATCAAGCTTTTAGTTCAAAAGTATAGTGGAAATTATATCTGAGGAGGGACTGGCATAGTTACTATTTTTATAAAACAAATATACCAAGCTTTTAGTTCAAAAGTATAGTGGAAATTATATCCCTTCTATGAATATTCATGAGTATTCTAGAACCGTGAAAAATATTTTCACTATAAATCTCAAATCGGTGAATATTAAACAAATATACCATGCACTGAGAGCCTCTAGTTGAAATTATGGATTCCGAGGTGACAGGAAAAGCAATATGTTCTGAGGGTCGTAGACCCGAAGAACATAGTGCTTTTTCTGTCACTCTGCCAGAGTGTCGCGATTTTTGGTCATCGGAAGGAATACCACTGCAGGTTGCATTGTGGCCTACTTGGGAACTATTTAAACCAATCACAGAGCAGTACATACGCGTCGTCACCGGATCGAGGTATAGAGGTATGAATAAACAAACCAACCCGTTTATAACTAGAAGGCTCACTTAACGCGCGCAAGTCACGTGTCCCATAGACTTTGTACATGGGCAATATGGCGGAGTGACTCGATTTTTGAAGCTCCCGTGGACTACTTCTCTACGTCATCGCGTAGTGACCTAGAAATACTTGACCAATCATCATGCTATGCAGTGCGTAGACTATCGCGCCTATTTTCCTGCGCACTGTCCTATATTTCATCACGATTATGAGAACAATGAGAGCCATTGTGACGTATGCATATGAACTTGTTTTATTGACCTCGATCCCGTGACGACGCGTTTGAACTACTCTGTGATTGGTTAACTGTAGTTCCCAAGTAGCCCATAATGCAACCAGTTGTTGTCCCTTCCGCTGACCAAATATCGCGGCACTATGGCAGCAGTGACACCCCCCTGGATCGAGGTCAAAACGAATAAAACAAGTTCATATGCGTACGTCACCTTGGATCCCATTGTTCTCATAAGCGTGATAACATCTAGGACAGTGCGCAGGAAAATAGGCGCGATAGTCTATGCACTTCATAGCATGATGATTGGTCAAGTCTTTCTAGGTCACTACGCGATGACGTCTAGTATAGTATTTCTCGGAAGCTTCAAAAATCGAGTCAATCCGCCATCTTGCCCATGTACAAAGTCTATTGGACACGTGACTTGCGCGCGATAAGTCGACCTTCTAGTTATAAACGGGTTGGTTTGTTTATTCATAATTCTATGAATGGAAAGATAGCGCTATACGCGCTCTGCGCTAGGACTATTGCGCAAAGGGGGCAGTGTCACAAACAGAACATAGTCAGTGCAATGATGGTTCCATGATCAATGTAGTGTTTGTCTTTATATTTAATTTAATTGAAATAATTTATTTTTGCGATGATCATTATTATGCGAAGGATATAAAACAAATATATCATGCACTATTTCGAGCCACTAGTGAAATTACGGATTCCGAGGTGACAGGAAAAGCACCATGTTCTGAGGGTCGTAGACCCGAAGAACATGTCACCGAAGAACCTGTCACCTCGGAATCCATAATTTCAACTAGAGGCTCTCAGTGCATGGTATATTTGTTTATTATATCCTACATGAATGAAATCCTGTTCAGTGATTGGTCTACATAGCGTCATGTGACCAAACATAGTAATGCCCATGGAGAAAAATGTGCTATGCGTGACGTCATTCATGGAATAGTAAATGCTATTCCAAGAATGACGTCATAGATGCCGGGTGATCATATTGAGCCCATAGAGATGCGTGTTATAGAACTTCCCTGCGAGCAGAGGTCTTGTTTGAGCTTGCGAAAGATGCTCGACGAGATTTCTCAAAGAGTTATTTAAAAAGAAATACAGCATATTTTCACTCGTGAATATTAATAAGTTCCAAAGAATATTCTAGAGATGCATTTCATGTATAACGTAACGGTATTCGAATAAAAAAATTACGACAATGGTGCACATTGTACATCATTGTCCTTTTGGGTCGTGACACTTATTCGTCATTTAACAATCGGCCGCGGTGTGCACTGCACTAGCTGTATGTGTAATGTACGAATAACAATTTCCTCCATACAATTACACGTGTGTACTGTGTAGTATGTAAAGCAGGTTAATTATTCACATTGATGCGCGCGTTTTGCATTTGGGTGCGCATTAGTTGTTAAGGCGCGTAACCATGAATGGAAAGATAGCGCAATACGCGCTCTGCGCTAGGACTATTGCGCAAAGGGGGTCAGTGTCACAAACAGAACATAGTCAGTCCAGTGATGGTTCCATGATCAATGTTTTGTTTTTCTTTATATTTTTCTTTAATTTAATTGAAATCATTTATTTTTGCGATGATTATGATTATGCGAAGGATATAAAACAAATATATCATGCACTATTTCGAGCCACTAGTGAAATTATGGATTCCTCGGTGACAGAAAAAGCACTATGTTCTTCGGGTCTACGACCCTCAGAACATAGTGCTTTTCCTGTCACCTCGGAATCCATAATTTCAACTAGAGGCTCTCAGTGCATGGTATATTTGTTTACTATACGTTCAAACCCGGTGATATATTTCCTTGAAGGGAATGACTTTAGCTGTCTCTACATGCATGTAATAAAATGCCATTTTGGGGGTTATTTAGCAACATCGATAAACCCCCTCCCTGACAAAATAATGCATCTCGTCACATGCTGGGGTAATTGCAGTCCGTGGAGCGGGCAGCTGAGAGCGCGTCAACGTATCGGTGTGCAAATAAACATGCGGCCTCTTGGCACCGATCTATATCGATGCCTCTTGGCCGAAGGGGGGTTGAGATGATTCCGAGGCGTGTATAGGTTTGCAACTACTCTATAGTGGGATATACGCGCAGCGAATTTAACCTTACGACTATTACACTACGATTACAAAGCACCTGCGTTGTCAATTTAAGACCTACAGATCATATCCACCATTTGTATAATAATAATATTTATATTTATCTAAACCGGGGTAATTTTGCCACTTGTAAACTTAAAAACTGTTTCTCAATATATATCTTGCTTTATCAACTCCGTTTTATATTCATTAAACAAAGTCTTGGTGGTAAATCGTTAGTCGATGCTCGGCGCCTTAACTTTAGCAACCGCATTGCTGACTTTCTCTTTTCTTCGATCTGGAGGACGACCACGGGGCGGGGCGACTCGGGAATACCTTATTGTCCTCCGCAAAACGTATATCCTTCGATCCCGACGGTCGGGGAGTCGCCGAATTCTCGGGGTGAGGATATCTCGAGTGGGAGACATTTGGGGGGTTGAAGCTTACCGTATTAATATAATAGAATATATCGTTTTTTATACTAGCCTACACATCTCATCAAAAATTGCTGTTTTACGCTTGCAAATTTTCATTGTATTATATTTCATATTTGTACTTGCTTATTATGTTATTCGTAAATAATATCCATTACAGCTTTTGTAGTCTCTCAACCTTCAAATTGATTCTTACGTAATAGTTATAGAACGTTTTACAATATTTATTTATATAACTTGTTTGAATCTAGCTTTTTTGTTTTTATAGCCACTTATGATCTTGGTATTAAATTAGTAGTTTAATCAAATTAAAGCATGATATTGAAATGATTTATTTTAGTTGGAAAGTGGAATAATTTATTATAATTATTTGTATTACATTTTATTACCACTCCTTATGTAATGTTTGTATGTATTTTAAAAATGTATAAGTATTTTCAAATGTGTTAATTGTGCATTTTGCTTATATGTTTAATTGTATTTTAATGTACTCCTTTGTAACATAACAGTTTTAATCTATGGATTTTTGTTATGATTCTTATTTGCAATAGAACCGAACTTGAATTGAATTGAATTTAATTAAAGGGATAACATTTTGGTATATAGGGCGGTACACAACATTATTTTTTGGTGAGAAATGAAAAACTAAGTGTCAAATTCTAAAGAGCATAGAATTTCAATGGCAGAACAAACTTTATTTAATCAAAATCGGTTCAGAAACGGCTGAAATATCCATAAACATAACCATATGTAATAAATGTGGGGACCCACAAGTATTCCATAATTTTGAACCAGCCGTTAAAAATCGATTTGTTGATTATTTCTCTATCTAATCACTATTTCAACAAAACATCACATGCGCAATATTTTATTTAAAATGGTTTAAACAAATGCGTTTCTCAAAAGAACCCTCTTTAGTTTAAACATCTCTTTTTTAAGGATAACAGGCTTTTTACACGTCGTTTGTAAATTTGTTATAACTATTAGTCTGTGATATAATGGTGCAGGTTTTGGTTACTAAAATTCAGTTTGATCATTGTAGATCATTGTAGATCATTAGTTGGTTTGATCTTTTATTAAGCGGTAACAGATTGTGATGTCAAAGCATGTTTGGCACTTAAGGATTTTTATGATATAAATTGTTTGTAAGTGATTATACCTTATGAAGGGTTCTTTGTAATGTTTACATGTATAAAAATGTTTTGTTCCTCAGGATGCTGTGCTCACATTCTGATTCGAAGGTATTTTATGATACATGGTCTTTGTGCATGCAAGTTTTGTGTGCATTGATTATTTAGCCTGAGATTGATAATGACATATTTGTATGTTCTTATGTATAAGGGAGTTGTTGAAACATAATTTGTGCTGTACATGTTGTTGACGTGTATTTTGTGTTAAAATACAGTGATAGGAGCTGGTGCACCTGTTTTGAGACTGAGGTAGTGAAAATATATTAATGAATGTACAGTATGAGTCACAGGGCACTAACCCCATAAGTACGTTTGTAATGGTTTTAAAATTATGTATATGATGTTTTGAAAGGTTCAGAAGCGATAGTCGATGGATAATGTTTTCTTCTTGAAACACAAGTCGTACCTGTACATGCTGTAATTTGTATTGGTGTGGTTACCTTTGGAAAAGGTATTTGGATGAATGCATGCTCAGTATGTTTATTTTTCTGTTCCGATACATGTACCTATTAGCTGTCCTTATTTTGGATCGTTTGATATGCCTGCAAGTTTAGAGATAGTAGATATTCATGTTGATGTTATTTTGTGTGCCCAGTCTTTAGTTTTATGACATGCTGGACTGAGTATCATTGTGTCGAGAATTGCTAAAATAAGTATTTTGTACATGTACAAATGTATTTCTTTTGTAGCCAGGAGCTATTACACCTTATTGCTATTTTGTTTTGAATGCGCATGAATTGTTGTAGTTTTGTATAAAATAGGTATGCCATTATTTTGTTTGCCAGATGCGATTCATTCTGTAAGTGGCACCTTTTCGCCTAGGAGAGAACCAGTATGTTTATTGAGCACTAGATTATTACTTGTTGTTGCTTGATACAGTGTAGACCACTTGTATTACTTGAAGCTTGTGATGTTAGTTTTAAGCATTTGTTATGTATATACATGTCGTGATTTTAAGTTGTTAACGTTGAAAAACACCCATGGGATGTTTTGCGGGGGGAGAATGTAGGGGATTGATCGCGATCGGTATCGTGATCGGATTAGTGGTGTATCGGGACTCTGAGTTCCGGGTTGCTTGTTTGCACATGTTCTGCCAAGTCGGCGTAATAAAGTTTCTTTTTAATCCGGAATTCTTTGTCACCGTCATTATTCCTATTTGTGGATCTCCGACCCTTACAACACATCATACACTCAACCTGTACACGTGCGATATTCCTCCTTACGGAACGTACGCATCCACAACATGCACTGTGGTACAACCCTTTTCATATCTGCGACGATGCAATTTACAACGGTACAATCACAATGATTAAAAGCGCAGTTACAATTTCGTCACAATATCATAACTAAGTCTTGTAACAGAATCAAAATAAATTGATAAGTTTCGTCGCACTATAATGACGTAAGAAAATAAATTAATTTAGACAGTTAAATCAAATTTTACGTTTGATATACGCGCGTCGTAAAGTGCGCGTGGATCAGGAAAACAATTTTATTCTTCATCTCTCTGGATTCTGATCTCTTAAAGGGACAGGTCCACTTTTACAAAACGTCTGAACAGCTTTCAGTTTACGGATGGGGATCAATGTAACACGCAAAAAAAAAATCAGATCGAACAGCCCACTAATTTGGATTCTATGAATGAAAAACGAATGCGTCCCTCCATTTAAACTATATATCGGTCAATAAAGGAGTTCAACTGATTTAGCATAATATTACAACAATATTGTACTAATTTTCGTAAAGTTATTGTGAAGCCGACATTTGTTAACGTATGTCACGGAAAAAGATCTCAAAAAGAAAGAATATATAATTACATGTAGTCAGTTTAAGCGATGTTTGGGTATTTTGCTTGGTAAACACTCACACATTAGTACTTATGCGCGGGTCACGTAGCTAGCGCGGGTCACGTAGGGGTCATGCATACCGATCTGGCACTCCGTGAAATCTGTGTACGAACTTACTCACCGGCCGAAAATACGTATGTACCCATTAACCGTCGTCCAACAATTTAATCAGTTTTAGGTCTATAACTCCACGAAAAAGAGATTTCAAGCCCTAATTTGTTCAGGCATGCTATTAAATGACATTTCCTTTCATATAAGACAATAACCTCGCAACTTTTGAATTTTGGCTTGCAAAACAGGATCTATCCCTTTAACACTTAACACTTAACAGCTAAACACTGAACTTCAGTCAAAAAAAAAAAGTCAAAAATGCATGGACGCGATCAAATTTTCAAAATATGTTAAAAACATGCCCTTTTTTAATTGTATTATGCCATCAATTTGTTAACGTATGGATACAGGAAATTATTATTTCATATTCAGAAAGTATACGAGTTGTATACACGATTTAATACAAAACTCTGGCCGATTAGTTTGGGTGACATTATCATGTTACACGTTGGAAAGTCAATAATATCATATCTTATTATCAGTACGTATCACCTTAAAGGGATCTAGTAACTTTGTTGACATGTGCAAAAAGCGATGAGTGGTTAATACAATGGGTGATTTCAAGTACGGTGCTGGTGTTGGTGTTGGTGTTATCGCAACACTAACACCAGCCTCTAGCACCGTACTTGAAATGCCTTGGTGTTAGAGATTTGACCTCGGATCCGTGACGGCATTCCAACTTCCGCATCCGGTGGTTGGTGTCGAGCGTCGTCTGCTGAACCGAGCTCCGCAGTCGGTGTTAACAATTTGCATGCAATTTCCCTATTCACTAACACCAAACCCTAGGGATTAAGAAACTCGTCATTTCAAGTTCGGTGTTAGCAATTTTAGAGGTCAATGATCAGCTGGCGGTATTGTAAAGAAGGATAGTTTACTGATTTTAAAATGTTTTGATGTACATTTATCAAATTCTACTTACATGATAGGTGTTTAATTGTGGGTTGCAAATTAAAAGAGGACAGATCTACAAATTAGTATGAATATGAACTGCAAACCGTGACATTATATCACAGCTTTTACGAGTTTTGTATAGTATTTCTATTTATCATCATTTGTTGTACGATATAATTATGTGCAGGCCTACTAATGATTGTTGTATTTAGTATCATTAGTAATAGTATCATTAGTAATAGTAGTATGAAGTAGTAGTAGTAGTAGTAGTAGTAGTAGTAGTAGTAGTAGTAGTAGTAGTAGCAGTAGATACAATATTAGTACCACATACATGATGAAAAACAACAATTAATCGTATTCGCTACATCTTATGATAAACGCAATTTATCTCAGGGTAAATTTCTTATGGAAAGTATGCCCTGGATAATTATGTGAGTTGATAAATCCATACAAGGTCTGATCTCGAGTCTAATTTATGCTAATTAATTAGGGTATTGTGTACTCGAAATTCAAAATAAACGTAAACATGAATGCACAACTTGAACTGCAATTCCATAACGTACGGTAAACGTTATCGTTAACGTAAATAGTAAACAAGTGCATATTGACGTGGATCAATACCAATAATAATGTGCTAGCAGTATCATTTACTTTTCCAACTGGATTTTCTATCATCAATTTGCTGAAAATAGACGGACTGTGTCATGTAATGTAAGTCACTTGTAAATTAGAATTATATCGATATTACTTAGACTTCAATTCAATTTAGAGTAGGACTGACTCTGAGTCTGACTCTGAGGTCTAGAGACTAGACTCTAGGACTAGGACTTCATCACTTCATTTTAAATTTAATGTCATGATTGATATGATAATCAAGCTTCGATCGGCTTAGAAATTAGACTTAGCTAAGAATAGACTCTCTAGAGAGTTAGACATATAATGATTTTGTTTAATTTTGTGGTGTTGTCTGTTTTAGTGAGAGGTACTGGTACTTGGTAGTGGTGTTGCAGCTATTTTATTAGTTCAGTAAACTATCAATATAATAGTTTTTATAACTAAAAATAGTATGGTAATAATATAAATTGTGAATTTTCCCTGTACTGTAGTAGAAATGTTAATAGCTTAAATCCTAAAGTGAAAATACGATAGCCCTGGGGCCTGGCCTAGCTCTATCATTTCGCTGGTTTTTATAAATTCACACTCAAATAGAGACTAGACAATTGCCTTACTCTGTCTCTACTCTAGTGTAGGTCAAACTAGTAGTAGTACAAATTGTTACTAAACTAGAATTCGGAGTAACTATTTATGACGCTTGCAGCCGGCATATAGCCAGACCTAGAGGCTAGAGACTATAGTATAACTACAAGTTCTCTAAATTAGTTTCCTTTTTAAAATATGTGACATATCTTTATATCAAAAGTTTCAAATCTGTAAAATACAAATTTAGCAAACAATTAGACTAATAATAATGGCAGTGCCAATATTTACATTATAAACTAATAATGGTATGATTATTAACCTGTTCCCTTCGAGATTCTGAAATCCCCAAAGACTTTGTACATAATCCACCCGGTTCCCGTTCCCGTAAGCAACGGGTTAAATAAGATCTGGTTAATTGATGCTTCAAGCAGTGTCGGTCGATCAGTAGACTTCAACAATGATCACGGTCTATAAACAAAAGATAAAGGGAAATACCCTTAATTAAGATCAGAATATAACATATTCCTCTAATTATTTATACTAAGAATCGAGGGTATAAAAACTTATTTTTGTTACGTCTACTTTAAAATAATAAGTCACCTGTTAAATTACCTAACCTTACACTTAGATCTAGGCTATAGGCTACTCTTCTCTAGGACTAGTTCTTTGTTACGTTTTGCATATGGAAAATGTTTTTGAGATAAAACCGTGATCATAATACTACTTAAAATTAAATTCAAAACAATACTTTGGTTGTTGTTTTTTTTCTTATTTTTCTCCAGCTTACTTAACAGGAAAAGTAAGGTATAGTGTCATCGTAATATATCAATTTTATGAACCCGTCATTTTGTTTGAGAATAGTCTATACTTTAGAATATAAAAGCCTAGATTACAGTTACTAAATTGAGATCTTGTCCCAATTAGTTAAGAACAATTACGAATAAATAATGGAACGAAAGTTTGAGCTCGAAACAATTGAATTGTGCACAGCCATTCGAAATGGCACAGCCACAGACCGTCACGCAAATCTCGCAAATATCGTTCCGAAACGCTAAAAAAATAACGTTTTTGAAAAAAATAAGGCTTATTGTAAAATTGTACGTGTTAGAAATGAGAGTTCTTAATAAATACTCTCACGTCCATGGTATATTTTGCCAGAGTACATTGATTTCGGGCTTTTTTGACGTGAAATATACAACAATTTTGTGCTTTTCGGGCGGATTTATTGGCGTCGAGCTATCGATATGCTGGTGTTAGGCTATCGATACTTGGTATCGGTATCGTCGTTAATCCGAACGCTGGTGTTAGAGCTCGGATTAACACCAAATATGGGCTGATAATACCAACACCAACACCAGCACCGTACTTGAAATCATTCATTGTATACTTTGTTGTTATCTGATATGTCCACTGGGTGTTGTTTATTCTGTTTTCACAAAATGCACTACTTAGGTCATCGTCATGAAAAATATTTCTTTTTCATTCCAGTCACACATCTACAAGTAAGGATGTGATTAATACGCTTGACTCTAACAAGGCATGTGGATATGATGATTTGTCAGGACGTTTGTTAAAAGATGCAAAATGTTTTGTTTGTGAACCACTTGCACATAATGTTACATATTAATGTCATTTAGGCGTCTTGTCAGTCAAAAACGCCGCGGCTTTCATGGGCTTTCCTGATAATCCGACTTTGTGTTGAAATCTCGATTAACATATATATATATATATAACCAAAATCTGGATATTGCAATCAAAAAGACAACGAGTAGTCATTGTAGTGGGATTCACACATTTCGATATGGTATATTAAATAATAATAATTCAATGGGTTATACTATTATTGCGTATAATTTCAAAAATAAGCTCATCATGCAGGTATATAAAATAATCATATATCGACAAAAGATACAGTGGTTCAATTGGAAGTTTGGGTACTATAATAAAATAATTACTACAAATGTATTATATTAATGCATGTAATTGTAAAACAAAAATATATAAAAATCTGGGTATTGCAATAAAAAAAAAAGACAACGAGTAGTCACTGTAGCGGGATTCACACATTTAGTATGGTATATTAAATATGTAATAATGATAGTTCAATGTGTCATAATATTATCGCGTATAGTTTCAAAAAAAGGCTCATCATGCAAGTATTTAAAACTAATTTTCCCCATGTTACATATTACACAGACATGTCATTGCGTAAGATGCCCGATATCTTACCGCATTTAACAGTCGTACCATGAATGGGATGGGGCTATATTTGCACCGTTCAGTTCTGCATCTCACCTCAACTCGGTGAACGCTTCTCGGTTGCACAAATTGCGACCATGGACAGATTCTCTCTTTACCGGAATCAGCTCGTTTAGACATGACTGGGGTTCCGCCATTCTGTTTGCAAATTTGCGACGAGAAAGACGCCGTTCACTGAGCATGGGCAGTTTACATATTTGAAGGGCGTTTTGATAGTTCTGGTATCCTAGGCCGAGCATGAGACGACATGCCCTTTTTTGGATCGCTTCGATCTTGTCACTCTGGGTCAAAGTTAACCCAGAATGCCATACCACTGCACAATATTCCACTACTGGACGTATAAAAGAACAGTATACAGTGGTGAGATCGTCGACACTCAGTCCGAAACCCTTCAAAACACTCAACAGATGAAGTCTCATGCTCGCTCTTCAGAGTATGTCTTAAACATTGGAATGCCAATTCAAATCTGACTGGATTGTGACACCTAATATTTCAAAGAGTCGACACATCGAATGCGAACATCTCCAATTATACCGTGTTCAAAAAGTTCGTTCCGCCCCCCTACAGAAAAGCGTTTTATTATGTTTAAAATGTAATTTGCACCATGCATTTCAGGTTATTTTGTTAATTTTCTCATTTTTAAGCATTAGTAGAGATTTCAATGACCAATTTATTTGAAATGTATCTCTCATTGGTGGTCGATCACCTATGAAACACGTTTGGTCCAGTTATCGTCCACTAATGACACAAAAAGGTCCTTATTCATGTCCAGGCTTTTTAAAACTTGCCACATCCTCTCTTCAAGTCGAGTTATTGTTTTGCAGTATGCAGTTTCAAATACTTTTCTTTTATAATAGACCATGGTCTCTCGATGGGGGCCATGTCTGGCGAATTTCCGGGCCATTCGTCTTTCTTCCATACTTTCTTGTTGGGCGCCATCTTTAAATGTCCGAGGTTTACAGATCTGTAAATTCCTCTATTTCAACGTTTGACCTTGTATCTCAGCCCATCAAAACGTGTGGTCAATTTATTGAGCCTGGGTGCACTAGGATACATGCAGAAGATATACATTTGGTTTGCAAAAGATTGCGCTATTACTAAAGTAGTCATAATTTGCAGTTGAATTGTTAGAGAAGGGCGGAACGAACTTATTGAACACGGTATACAATATCGGGAGGTTGTTGGAGGTTGCGTGCAAATGATATGTTCCTCACTGAGCATTTATTGGGGCTGAGTTTCATATGGTTGTCATCAGACCACTTGCACAGCTCATTAATTTTATAAGACATGGAATGTGCTTTAATTATTTATTATTCATAATAACATTATTTTGTATTACTTTTCTCTGCGTAATTTTGATAATGATATTTTCCGCGATATACCTACTTTATTTAATGTATGTGCAAGCCTTTCTCTCTGTAATAATTAAAACAATTGGATGCGGCTTTCTAAAATTAAATGTAATATAGTTGCAATACCGTCACTTGATTTTGTACTTGCACATTAGGCATGTTGTTTTATAATTTATATAATTGCGCAACACTTTCTCTCTGTAATAATCCGTGAATGATTTTAAAATTTGATACTTTTATAAATAATTCGAATAATTGGATGCGGCTTTCAAAAAATAAATGTAATATAGTTGCAATACCGCCATTTGATTTTTTATTTGCACATTAGGCATATTGCTTATAATATTTTGTTTAAACTTAATTGGTTATCTAGTTTAGTACTCACACACCATTTGATACAAGTAAATGTATTTATTTATTTGAGATATATTATTGCATGACTGTATATAAATATATTATAGTTGTAATACTGGATGCATTATAAATACATGTTTATTATAAAGCGGTCTGTAAGATTACTTGCACTTAATTTATGATTACAACTCATTAATTTGATAAGACATAACGAGCTATAATTGCTTAATATCCATATATATGTACACTCTTTTGTATTACTTTTCTCTGCGTAATTCTAATTGTGATATTTTCCACGATATAATTTATTTAATGTATGTGCAACCCTTTATTTATGTAATAATCCATGACTGATTTTAAAATTGGATACTTTTATAAATAATTAAAATAATTGGATGCCGCTTTATAAAAATACATGTAATATAGTTGCAATACCGCCATTTGAAATTTTATTTGCACATTAGGCATATTGCTTATATGCATATATTAGCTTGCCGGACCTAGTTACTATTGTTGAGCTTGCCAACGGGGAGTATACGTCATACGCATATTATTTGCATACATCACAGAAGCGGTCTATTGGATGTAGTCAACCCGTCCTGTTCACTACCTGTTCGCTGCCTTTGAACCATTTTCGCTTTTAGTCAACGCGCGTTCACAATGACGTCGTTCCCTTTCGCACACAATCGTGACAAACACTCACACAGACACACACACACACACACTTTCACACATACACATGCGCAAACACACGAACACTTAAATACTCCAACTCCAACACAGACACACACACATACACACATCCAATCACACAAACACACACACTCTTACACACACGTATACACACACGCACTAACATCCACTCCCGCACGCACGCACGCACTCGCACTCAAACAAACGCAAATAAACACAAACACCCCACACACGCGCACACACAAACTCAAACCCTTACACACGCGTATACACACAAACACAACATTAATAAAACTCCCACACAGACGCATACACATACACAACACACACCCACATAAACGCAAACACACGGACACACTCAAGCAAAAACACACACCCTTACACATACGCATATACACACACGCACGCGGGCACTCGCATTCCAACAAACATGCAAACACACACACACATACACGCACAAACACCCACATACACACAACAACATAAACACCCACACAAAAGTACTCAAACATAAACACACACACCCACTTACACATACACACACACACACACACACACGTACTTACATACACAAACGCACGCACGCACTCGCACTTAAACGAGCACAAACACACACACATACACTCACAAACACACACACACGCACAAACGCGCACACACGTACACACAGCCACAAACACACACATTCAAACACACACGCATACACCACAGTTACATAATCCACCACACAAAGACATACACACTTATAAAACACACACACACATATATGTTGATAATTCTCTGATTACGTCATTCTGAAGACGGCGTACTGGATTTTCCGACGAACCAGAAATCGGGCATGAACGAGTGCTCAGATTGGCCAGACGACGAGAGAGAACGTAAGTGACGTAATTTCTCGCCTAAATGACGTCATTTCTTCTAGTAGGGGCCACAAATATGGGTGTTCAGTGCAGTTTGGGGGTACAGTTGTTTTATTTGGCATACAAACTCCTTGGATCAAAAGAAGAACATTCATCCAAAGAGACACTGTGTATCTATGCAAATTTAGCTTAATTTCAATAATTTATGCAAATTTATTCATCGAAATGGAATATTTCATTAAATTCGTGTCTTTATTGACATATTTAAAAGAGAAGATACTCCTTGGATCAAAAGAAGAAAATTAATTCAAAGAGACACTCTATATTTATGCAAATTAGGCCTAATTTCCATCATGTATGCAAATGTATTCATGGGAATGGGATCTCTATAAAAGTGGTGTTTTTATTGATATATTTGAGAGATCATATTCAATTGTGGAAATTAGGCCAAATTTGCATAGATACAGAGTAGAGCTGAGTCCAAACGGTCGGATATCCGATATCCGACCGTGAAGGTCGGATACCAAATACAAATTTTCGGATACGAATATCCGGAAAAAAAAAGAAAAAAAAAAAAAAAAAATTTTATTTATTTTTTTATTTTTTTTCTGTTTCCCATTCGATAGATTCGATTAGAATATGGCAAATTGAACCCTGCTTATCTAATATCTATTGCTAAAGTTAAAAGTTAAGGTATTTTGCATAAATTACAAAAAAACTAATCAAATAATAAACCAAAGGTAGGCTACTAAGCGGATTAATATACAAGTGTTATAGTCAGAGCCAAATTTAGCAGAATCTATGATGAGATATCAAAGTCTTTCATCTTGTCCTGCCGATTCTAATTGAAAAAACGGACAGAATATTTATGTGATTTAAAAAAAAAAAAATAAATAAAAATTAATTTTTTTTTTATTTTTTTTTTATTTCGGATATTCGATATCCGACCGTTTTTACACGACTCATATTCGAAATGCAAAATATCCGGTTTGACTCAGCTCTAATACAGAGTGTCTCTTTGGACGAATTTTCTTCTTTTGATATATGTATGCCAAGTAAAACAATCGTACGCCAAAATGCAGTCACGGACCCCTTAACCACCCTACTATTCGTCGTCCTCTGTGTGCGAAAATTCCGTATTGGCGGTCTCCAGTGTTCGCATGATAGTGGTAAACCCGGAGGGTGTTTCACAAAGAAATTATTTGTCATCATGACAAATTTCAATTTTCATCATGACAAGTTGTCATCGTCCACAAAAGTGCGTTTCACGAAGCTCATGACAACTTGTCATCGTACAAAATTGTTTTAATCTTTATGGACGAGCCTGAATCTATCATCTGCCAAATTCGGATGAAAATCCTTACCCCGCGAAATTACAGCAAGAACCAAATGATGGCCGTAAGTTTTTATCTTATTTTGTGTTTAATGTGTGATTGTGAGTTTGCATGATATGTTATTCAGCTATTATATGTCATTGTTATCGACCTTACATATTTGTTGACAAACTATGTAGAAAATTGTTATATTTCAATGAAACCCTTCGATTCGTTTCACGACAATTATTGCGTGAATTGCACTAGAGCGGTTATCGAGATCGCACCCCGCCGAAACTCTGCGGTGGCTACTATGTCCAAAACCCCGTCTCCCTGGCTATAACGTCTTACTCGAGTAAGACTAAACTCTAAAAGAATTAACACCTTTCTTTGTCATAACTTGCAGCCATGATATGCTAGACTGTCTCTGGTCTACAATTATAAAGCTTTGCCCTTGTCAAACTCAAAGTCAAACTCAAAGACTTTGACCTTTGATTTGTGAGTTTGTCTACACTACATGCATGATGCAGTACAATACAGACAGTCACAGAACGCCAGCCTAATCATGCTTATATTAATATTATATGCCACGAGTATAGCCACTAAATAAGGGTTAGGTTATGTTACTAGTATAGCAGTGGTGGGGCCTAATACAGAATGTTAAAGGGATAGTTGAGTATTGGTCAAACTTAACTTTAGTAACCAAAACCTGCACCATTACGGTGCAAACTAATAGTTATAACTCCACCATGCTCGAAAAGTATACACAATTACAAACGACAAAGTAAAGCCCCTGTTATCATTCAAAAAGAGCCGTTACAACTCAAGAGTCAAATTAACTCTACAGTACGCTAGCGCTTCGCGCTATCGTTCTAGGTCCTCTTAATACGGGACTGAAACTGAATATTTTTTTTGCACACTAATTGTACTTAAAATTATACATATGATACGGTACTTACCACCGATTCATTCTCCAATATGTGATCCAACTATCGGTTGTATCAAAATTATGGTTTTCCCTCCATTCCGCTAAAAATCAGTGATTTATGCGCCTCCTCGAACGAAAGATGATCGCGATGCATGGCCGCCGATGCGAACGGCGAAAGGCGCTTGCGATGCACATTGTACATGCGCGGTAAGCATAGGAGGACCTAGAACGCTAGCGCTTTGCGCTAGCATTCTCTAAAAGTGATGTCCGGACGTCAATCACTTTTATATTATATTTTGAAAGCAATTTCACAACAATGAGAGCATTTGAATGGGAATTATTATTATTTCCCATGTTTCTTTTAATGATCTTTCACATGGAATTGAAATCAACCAAATCAGTTACAATTAATTTTGGGGGGCACTTCGGAAAATACCAATACTCAACGCTCTCTTTAATTGTTATGTGATGTAACTGTAACTTGACGCTAGAAAAAAATGACAATTTTTCGCTCCATTCCAAATCAAAATACGTGATTTCTGCACCACCTCGACTTCTCTCCATGTCGTATCGCGACTTGTGACGTTGTGTTAATTAGCCTTTGTACTATCATATCAGTGGCAGCACGTCTAGTAATGCTCCCCAGGTAGTTAAGATTATATACAATAACCAGTGACAGTGTGTCACTTTAAAAACGGCGAGTGCGTGTGCGCTCCCATGCAGGATACTTCACAACTAGCTTGATGCGTTGACTGAAGTAAGCGAACAAAACTAATTCAACACACTAAATCCTAAAATAACGTACAAGTTGAAGTAGTAGTAGACAGAAGTACTAGTACACATTTAATTCCTATTTGAGAATTTTAACAGATATGATCATTAGACAACATACAATGCTAGTGTTATTTCAGTCATAAATTATTGAAATTCTGATGTGTATTTTTATTGTTCTATTATCTCATTCAATTAACAGGAATCAAGCCGAAAATCAAATCTTTCTACAGGAGATATCAAGATTCTTGCTAATTTCGTCAGCGAAAATTACGATGACATATTTGGGAGAGCAGATCGGCCACAGGTAAGCAGGAAAAACAATGAAATATATCAGGGACTACTTTTTAAGCTTGCCTGCACAAAAATAACACTCTAAAAATTAATGTAAGTTAAAGGAAGTTTATTGGGCATGGAATGTCTTCTACAACATCTGTACATTGGACATTAGATATTTAACTTGTTTAACTTTTTCTTTGTAGATCTGTCCATCCATTCTTACAGAACTATGCTACTTGGAACTAAATCAAATTATAACATCCTTAATTAATCATTGCACTTGACATGCAGAACATAACTTGTATTATGTTTGATTTATCTGATTGTGTATAGATTTATCTATTTATGTATTACAGATATTGATATTGACTGAAAATAAACATTTTAACTACATAACTGCCCATTTTATTAATGTTAGCATTGTAAGTGTAGCATTTGTATTTTTTTCTTGACAGAAATACAAGCTAGATAGTGGCTGAAGTGCTGGCCTATTGGAAGTTCTGATCCAAGATCAAACGTCATGTACCAACATCAGGCCCAACTTCCCATCCCACTTTCTTGGCCCCAATCTTTGGTAAGAATTACAAATTAAATGTTTTACATTTACATCACAGTCATACATAAATGTTGTATAACATACATGGATATTTCCATATATTAGATGATGGTACAGACAGCAGAGATTACCTGTGAACAGTCATTGTTGGATATTCCATATTCATTTTTGTGTAATATGTATTTTAAGTCAGACCATTCACATTTATTTGGCAAGGGTTACTTTTCAAGCAAGCCTTCATGAAGAGAGCAAGCTAGAAATGTTTTGCAAAATTATGTAAATTTATAAGGGCTCTTTTTGGCATTTGGAGGAGCTAAAGAGCCCTTTGTTCCCCTCTCCTCTCCCGTATTTCTTCCTACATTATGCATATGAATATAATTATGATACCGCATTGGCTTTTGATTTAAATATAATATCTCCTTTTTATTTCTTTTTAAAATTAGAAATGCTGAGATTCTGGGCACATCACGTTGATCTGTCATAAAGACCAGTCATCGCAACTTGCAGGTCCACGCATCCAGGCACGCATGTATGTTGAACTTCACAAGGACAGTCTTCGAAAAGGTGTAGAGGTACATTATTAGAGAGACATTTGACATTTTTGTTATTCTAAACTTTTGTATTTTAGTTAATACAATACAAGATTTTATTCTATAAGCTCACAATTTGTGTCAGATAACAGGATTAAAATGACCTACAATCTATGCTGAACATGTACAAGTACATGTTCTATATTGCCTAGTCCCAGACGTTCATTTAAATGTTATTATTCGGCCCTTTATAACGAGGTACCGCTTATAACGAGGTAAATTTGATAGTCCCGACTACCTCGTTATAACGGGGTTTTTTTGTTGTTAAATTTTAAATTTTGTATCTGTTTCTTATTTTGTTTAATTATTTTTAGTTAAACCAATCATTGACAAGTGTCCACAAATTATTTGCCTATATTGAATTACAGTGTTTAAAGTAATTTTTCATTTATTCTATGAAAAAATATTGTGAACTGTCAGAGGTTATGATAATGAGCAATTTCTTGGATAATATCAAAGGTCATAAATGTGACTTAGTTAACAGTTTACTTGATCATTCCATACAGTCTTCCAAGATATGCTAGACTAAAATTAATAAAGCGGCATGGTGATATCTTTATGAATTGCATAGTTAACATGCAAAATATTGAGCTCGCTCTTTCCTTTGTCTGCTGATTGCATTTAATGGGCACTATTTTGTTTATTTATTCTTCATCTGCAGATACTGGCCACTGCTGTGCAACCTCGGGACATAACTGGATGGGATGAGCATGTTCATCACCTTCATCATCATCATCGAACTCTCGTTCTCATCTCTTCCGCGGACGCGCATTTCATTCAGGCCAACTGAATGCTCAAATTAATAACCATGAACATTAATTATTCACGTGCAATACATCTTTCGGACATTTGTTTTATACCCTTTAATAATGACGTCAACCAAATTCTATATCACTTGTGCGGACATTCCTTTTATTCTGTCGTTGTACTGTATTATTTCTATTAGTGAACCTTGTATTGGGTGCTGGTGACCGCCGTATGTGTTTGCATCAACAACACATACAACCTATCACACACCACATTTCCCCGATATTTGGCCTCACTAAAAGCTGTCCACATCAAAGAGGATAAAGAATCGTCTTGTATACTATAATTGTCAGCCTTCCTCAAATAAATAGTTATAGGACAATGAAACCCAAGCAAAACATTGCTTTTATAAGCTCTAAGAGATTAGGAGGAAAAAAATCTAAAAAGTTAGAGCATTATCTGGCAAGATACAATGAAACTGGCTCTTGGAATAGTGAACTCAAATTTGCACCGAACTCTGATAAAATATTTTCTTCATATGCACACTTTTCCATTCCCAAAATCATGATATGTTGTGTATCAATGTATTCTACATAACATAGGTTTGAGATCAACCTATATTTAGAGAGAATTACATACCTATTTCCAAAGAGCCATAGTTTTTTGTTTGTATTTCTTGACCGATCCTGCTCACTAACAACATCATGTGTACAGCCATTTTGAGATGTCATAGTTTTTTTTGGATTTGTCATAGCGGTAAGGGCTATGACAGATAACTATGACAAATTTGTCGTCACGACAAATTTGTCGTAGCGACAAGTCCTTTGAAGGCTTTGTGAAATGGATATTTGTCATCGATGACAAATTTGTCATAGAAATAGAAATTTGTCATAGAAATGGCATTTGTCGTGACGACAAGTGCTTTGTGAAACACCCTCCCGATAGAGTTTTCACATATTTATTTCAAAGCAGAAATCTGAGTCAGAGTTATGTTTTATGTAATAAACAGGCATTACGATGCGTCCTGACCAGTCGGTAAATCTCAAACCCCAGAAATCGCCCTTGATGTGAAAGTGTATAAAAATTGGGGGGAAAATATTATTAGCTTATATTGTTCCCTGATATTTCTTCTACATGTAGGCAAATTTTCATGTCAAAATATTTGGGGGAAATATGACAATTTTGGAGAGTTTTGAAGCATGTTTTTTAGAGTTTGCAAGGTTAGATTTTCAAGATTCTATACCCTTTCACTAGCGATCGATAATAAGCTCCGCCTCTTAGTAACCTCTTTTTTGCTATTTTAGCAAAAATCACACAAAAACTCGAATTTACCAAAATATCCAAGTAAATTTCCGATATTTAAGTTAGAATATCACAGATTCTAGTGAAATACATTGTTACAGCAAAGCAAAACTAATTCTGATCTTTTGTTTTGTTTTTATAAGGATTTGAAAATGGGTGATCCGTTACTGGTGTAGATAAATTCTGCTGTAATTATACATGTACATACCCGAACAGAACATCCAGAACAACAAAATAAAAATTAAGTCGAGGAAAATATTTTTACACAGAACATCTTTCTGTGTAAAAAATATATGAATTCTAGATCCGTCGGCATATTTTTGTTTTTTAAACATCTTATTAAAAAAAAAAATTTAAAAATTCTTGAAAATCTGAAATCTGTACATTTTGCTACTAGATGACACTATTTTGAAGGCTAATTTCCCACTTTTGCGCGATGATCATGGAACTGAGGTTCATCAATTTTATAAAGGAGATGATAAAATTGATATTAGATGCACATTCCTCATCCAGTTATGAAAATTAAAACATCTTCATGCATCAAATTGGGTATGTGATCCGTTACTGGTGTAGCAACGGTACTAGGCGGCAAGTCAAGCGCGCAAAAAACATGTTATTTTGTGGAAAGTTATATATTCACGTGGATTGCATGCGAACTTGTGATGTTGTGTCATGCCTTTGTCACTATGTAATACATGATCTCCTGTAAATCCGAAACGAGTAATTCTACCATAAAAGGACATTTCCAGTTCTTTATAGGGCCAGGGGTGTGCAAATTGGCATTTAAATTATCATAGTGATCGGCCTAATGGCAGTAAGGCGCAGGGCAGAATGCCTCTATGTGTGTACAGCAACAGTGGCGTACCCAGGATATTTTAAAGGGGGAGGGGTTATTTTTTCCAAGCCGAGACCAAGTGTGGGGGGGGGGGGGGGGGGGGGGGGGGTCTCCGTAAACAAAAATCGATGCCTACACCAAGTACTTACACACACAATTTTCGAGACCGAGACCAAGTTAACCCACCAACCCCCCCCCCCCCCCCCCCCCCCTGGGTACGCCTATGCCTCCCATACCTCAGTAACCAAAGCTTTATTTTCATTATGGATGTTTGTATTTTCCATCATGGATGCTTGTTTTTTAGCTCCAATTCAAATGTTCAGTGTTTATTAATGTAATGTCAATGTTATATTCAACAAAAAATAGTCTTCTTATACTGGGAACATACTGTTCTACCAGAAACAAACATAATGTTTCTTCCTGATCGTAACAAATTCTTGTACCACCATGCTAGATGTTGAGAATGCATGTTTTATTCAACTTTGATCATCTCTAAACTGCCAACACCATACATTTTTCATACTTCTTGGAGTGTATAACTATGTATAAATGTTGCTACAAGTTCAATCTACAATACACGCACTTTATAGCATTTGAGTGATATCAAAACATTGTCTCAGTACCCATTCAGTCTTTGTAATACATATCAATGACGTTTATGAACTAGTCAATGATGTTTGCAGATTGATTATATTCTGCAGCGAACAACAGATTCCAGTAAAAAAATTACTGAAATACTTTATGTAGTTTCATAAAAGAATAGTTTCACACTACCTAAAGTCCTAAACGGACTAAACGTGTTGAGTTCTTGGTTATGAGATGATTATGACAGGGTACATTACACACTAAAATGTTAACCGTTTTTTTAACATCAAACCATGCTGCATAGCGAGAAATATTTTAATCCTTTTAAATCATCTCAATCATTTACACAAAATCATGCTTTGGCATCTTGTTTGCTATCATCATAATTGCCTACATACTGTTGGTCTTAGCTCTGAATGAGTCTCATTTTCTTCATGTTCATAATTGTAAATTATCGATGTGATAAACATCACCTCTTTTTACAACTTCATTCCTTCTCTGCGAGCTCAAAAGGGCATTTTCGACAGGACTACGGCCGGTGTTCGCGCGAATACTGCGGGCTCCGCCGCGTTTTTCAGGGTTCGGCCGACGACCGCAGGGCACCGAAACCTGCTCCCAAATCAGCGATTTTTAATCGCCGAATTTTCAGGTAAAATCAAACGGACCCCGGCCGAATTTAAAGATCGTCAGAAAGTCGCCAAATTTCAATCCGTCAGGGAGTCGAACGTATTTTCCGCTCCCTGTCACATATTGGACGGGGCTCGGCCGAACCCTTATATGGACATCAGTGATCAGGAATTCGGCCCATCGGTAAACAAAACAAGTCGGGCGAAAATCGCTGAATTTAGGAGCAGGTTTCGGTGCCCTGCGAACGTCGGCCGACCCCTAAAAAAGGCGACGGAGCCCGCAGTGATCGAGTATACACCGGCCGTACTCCTGGCGAAAATACCCTTTTGAGCTCGCAGAGAAGTCGGGCGGGCTCCGTTTTTGATTTGTGATGGCCCCTTAAACAGGTCGCCTGTAGATCGCTCGGGCATCGGTAAAAATTCGGTCGATATTCGGAAGACAATCCGACAACTTAAGACCATTTTAAGCTTTAAAATTCGGACGGAAACGGTAGAGCTGCACGGCCTCCTTGCGATACTTGACCGACCTAGGACCGTATCCCGCGCGACTTGTACAAGGTCGGGCGTGCTTCAAGCGCGATCCGTGCTGGTGCCGGGCTGCCGTCGGGCTGCCGTCGGGCGGCCGTCGGGCGGCTTCTTAGTTCCCCCGGTCGATTTATAATCACTTATGCTCATCGGGCGTCTCCCGAGCCCCGTCCGATATGTGACAGCTTAGATGTCAAGCAAAAAATACGCAAAAAATGACGCAGGCTTTAGAGTACCGTAATGCACCCGTACTGGCACTTAGTTTGTGTTCACGGGGGCAGTGCGATTTATGTTTTTCTAGACAAAGGTCATCGTGCGGGGCCCGGAGAATATGTGACTGCTACTCTAAAATACCACAGACGTCGTACGATATCACGATTTCCCAAAATCGTAGAAAATCCGCCGTAGGGAGAAAAGGAACGGCGCTCGGACCATTTGTGACCGTAGCATTAATGTGCTCCAAGTAAGAGGTCCTAGTGCTCTTCGAGTGACAAACTTTTCATGGCGTAATTTCCGCTAGATTTGCTCAAATCCGTATACTATATGTACCATGTAATACGTATTAAAAAATATAACTGTTGTATCCTCAGTAGTAAGCATGAAATAAGGATGCATTTTGACACTGGAAATTCAGGTCATCTTCACCTGTCTGCACTTCAGACTCTTGGTTGCTAGTCTCTTTCCAGACTACATGTATAACATCAACACAACATTTCCTCTCTCCTTTTAAAGTTACATGCATAACTGTACATTTCAAAACATGTGCAATCATTACTTTAAAAGGTATACTAATAAGTGTAAATGGTTGTAGCAATAATTAAAGCAAGAAGATCATAATAATCAGTTGTACTTTTTCAGAGTTGCGTTTTCAAATTTAACCAGAGTAAAGCCTGTATGTATAAGGCATAAATGATATAGCAATAAATGAATCACGGATATTGTGGTAATTAGCTCAGTAATAATTTCAAAATTATGAAGTTCCAATGAGTTACATCATTTAGCATGTACTTGTGTTTCAAGCATAACTTACATAGTATTTCTTTCACATACAATATTATATTCTGGTTCAAGTAACTAAATGTATAACAATAAGAATAACTGTTTGTTTCTTCAAAACAAAAATTCAGTACTTGCTAAACTTGTACTTGCATGAACATACTGAAAGTGTAACTTAAAGCATAATATTTATGTCCAAAAAATCTAATCAAACATAAATTTTTCATGGTAACCTCTAACCATCAAAGTAAGTGTACTAAGCAAAATGTATCTTTGCAATACCATCTTGTTTATCTTAAATTACCATTAAACACATGAAGAAATCTGCATGAAATAAAATGTTACTTCTTGTAACCATCATTTACCATAACCTTAAATGTTTTAAGTGTCTTTCTTTCAAAGTATAAGTACAACAGTTCACATTATGTCCTTTGTTTGTTTGTTGCTTCTTATCAGTTTTTGTCTTTGGGAAAGTATCTCACTTATCTCTCCCTTCTCTCACGAGAAAATGTGAGTTTAGATGCGTTCCATACACGTTTATCATCGAGCACAAATGTGTACGGTCCTTTTTGCGCAACAATTTGTTGCTGTGTCCCGAATTTGGCACGCTTTCCAGTACCTGACTTTACGCGTACCCAATCACCCACACAGAATGTGGGCTCTTTCGCCCCTCGCTTGCGGTTGGTGTATACTCGCGACTTTTCTTGATTTTTCTTGACACGCGCACGAATGTCGGCATCGTCAGCTTTCTCCTGGAATCCACGAATATTGACCGGGGTCACCATCCTCCACCCATGTAGCATTTCCGCCGGAGACGCCCCTGTAGTTGCATGTGGTGTCGATCTATACGCCATGAGCAGTTGGACTGCGGAATCTTTCCATGGCGTTCCGGTATTCTTCGCAATCTGTAAAGTTTGCTTCAGCACGCGGTTCCATCTCTCCACCTCTTCATTCGCTCTTGGATAGTAGAGAGATGACTTCAGATGACGAATCTTCATCTGCGCGAGGAATGCTTCGAATTCAGCTGAAACAAATTGCGTGCCGTTGTCCGACACAATTTCTTCGGGCAATCCTTCTCGTGCGAAGATTTGCGACAAGAATGCGATCACTGACCTAGATGTGATATCAGAAACAAATGCTATTTCTACCCATTTGCTGTAGTAATCAATCAGAACTATAGCGTATTTGCAATCGCGTGTAGAATTGAACGGACCAGTAATATCGATACCTAACTTTTACCAAGGACCGGGCGGCAAAGGTACTGGCTGTAGCGGTGTATCTCTCGTTTTCGCGACCTTATCACTAGCCTGACATGCGAAGCACTCTCGGATGGATTCTTCAACCATCTTATCCAAGCGAGGCCACCAATACAACTCCCGCAATCGTTGTTTGGTGCGTACGATACCCTGATGAGCGGAATGAGCGGCTGCGATCAAGGTTGAACAACAGGCTGAAGGAACGACAAGCCTGTCTCCTCGGAACAAGCAGTTGTCCAGCACAGCTAGCTCATCTCGAACCATGTAGAATGGTTTCAGCGCGTCGTTTTTTAGTGCGCCTTTGGACCATCCTCGCGAAACTTGCGCGATCACCTCTTGCAGAACTTGATCAGAAGCAGTAGCCGCTTGAATCTCTGCTTTTAAAAATGTAGCTTCAGCGAAAACGGCATTGACCATCTGGATTACCACTTCGTGATCATCATCCTCTATGATGTCTGCGGCAGGTTGTGGTAATCGCGACAGTGCATCTGCGACGACATTGCGATGTCCAGGTTTGTACTCTGTGATGTAGTTGAATCGCATCAGCCGTGTAGACCATCTAGCAATGCGCATACTCTGACGTCCTGTACCTCGAGACGATAACAGCGTACACAGGGACTGGTGATCAGTACGTAACGTGAAGTGTCGTCCCCATAGGTAGGTAAACCACTTCTCGCTGGCCCACACACACGCTAACGCTTCTTTTTCGCCAACGGAGTAGTTTCGTTCCGCGGCGGACAGTTTTCTTGACGCAAACGCGACTGGGAACTCACGGCCATTCTTTACCTGTAGCAATACAGCCCCCAGACCGTAGGCAGGTGCGTCGGTTTCTACAATTGTCGGCATATCCGGATTGAACAGATGGAGCACCGTAGCAGTTGCAATCTCCTGTTTTACGCGATCGAATGCTTGCTGTACTGCTGGAGTCCACTCGAACACAGCATCCTTGCGTGTCATCGCTCTCATCGGTTCAATGACTGTAGCGTACTCATGAATGAATCTGGCGTAATACGACGCAAGGCCAATGAAGGAACGTAGGCTAACCAGATCTTCAGGAGCAGGGGTCTTGAGAATATCATCAACGCGCAGAGGATCAGGATGGAGACCATCTGCGGAGATCATGTGACCCAGGAAACGGATGGATTTGACTCGGAACTGACACTTCTGCTGGTTCAGTGTCAATCCGACGTCTTGCAACTTCTCCAGGACTGCGACAAGGTGTGCATCGTGCTCCTCAAGCATATTTCCGTAAATGACGACATCATCCAGGTAGCACTGAACTCCTGGCAATCCTGCCAAGCATGAAGACATCAGCTTCTGGAAGGCTGACGGAGTTGAAGCTAGACCGAAGCACACACGCTTGAAGCGAAATAACCCTTCATGAGTTATAAAGGCGGTCAGATCTCTGGATTCTTCATGCAGTAGTAGCTGGTGGTAAGCAGATGTTAAGTCCAATGTACTGAAAATGGCACTGTCCCTCAACTCTGCGAGAAGTTCTGGGATGTGAGGCAAGGGATATTTGTTGACCACAATCGCCTTATTGACCTCACGCAAGTCAATACACAGTCTGACATCCCCCGACTTCTTGTATGCAACCACCAGTGGCGATACCCACTCGCTTGCGTCGATCTTCTCAATGAAGTGTTGCAATTCTAGTGATACCTTTTCTCTCACTGCAAACGGTAGTCGGCGTAGTTTTTGTTGAACCGGACAGGCACCTGGTTTGATTTGCACTCTATGCGCAAACCCCTTGGCGATACCAGCGCCTTCCCTGAAGAGTGTCGGGTAACTGGCTGGTATGGATGTAGTAGTAGGTATAGGATTGATACTTTGAATCACATTGTCCTTCAGCGTTAGTCCAAGGGCAGAAATCAAATCCCTTCCTAGGATTGGCTCACCGCGTTCCACTATGTAGATGGTGCCCTCTGCAACGACTGAGTCTCCAAATGCAACTTGTGTCCTGATCAACCCACGTGTAGGAATGGGCTCGTGGAGGTATGTCACAAATGAAACTGAGTCAGGAATGGCTTCGAGCACGTCATTCCCAAAATGTTCATCAAACACGGCTGCCGGAAGCAAGGTTACTGGAGAACCGGTATCAAAAATCATGTGTACTCGTACAGTTCCATTCAGCGTCACTGGACACATGATGTTGTTTTGATTGACATTCAAAATTTGCACATTGTCATCACTACTCTGCACACGCTCTTGTATTGTACGTACCGGCGTTGACTTGCATACTCTCGCATAATGTCCCATTTTGTTGCAGGATGAGCAAGTGACATTTCTGGCTTTGCATACAGGATCATTAGCTTTATGTCCCTTACTGCCACATCTGAAGCACACTGCAGTTGTGTCATTGTTCTGCTTCACATTTTTCTTTGTACTTGGAAATTTCGACTTTGAGCGAGGTTTCTGCTGATGGAGTCGATTAATGCCAGTAGCAGTGGCGGAAGACTCAAGTTCTCTTGCATCCCTGACTGCTGACTCCATTTGTCGTGCAATTGTTACTGCAGATTGTAACGTCAGGGCCGGCTCCGTTAACAACCGTTCACGTATTCGCTCTGAATTAGTCTTTTCCACCAATTGGTCACGAACAAACTCATCCAGCATATCACCAAATGCACAGTTAATTGATAATGCTCGAAGTGCACTTACATAACTTTCCACTCCTTCGTCATGTCGTTGCCCCCGTTGTCGAAAACGGTATCGTTCGGACACCACATTAATCGCTGGTGTGAAATGTCCTTGTAATCGTTCGACCGCTGCTGCATACGAATCGACATCGTCCGCTCCTCCTTCCACGGCAATCGCAGGCAACGTGTGGAATACACGCTGTCTTTCCGGGCCCAAACAGTGTAGTAGCAATGCACGTTGCCGTTCGTCGGCAAACCTTGTAGCTCCACAAGCAAGCAAATAGGTCTCGAAAAGTCCTTTCCATTGCTTCCATGGAATAACTGGAGAACCCGGAGTAGCAAGAAATGATGGCGGAGGTTGCAAACTCGCCATCCTCGTCGCCAAATTATGTTGTATCCTTAGTAGTAAGCATGAAATAAGGATGCATTTTGACACTGGAAATTCAGGTCATCTTGAGATAACTTTATTCTCGAAACTTCTCATAGTCTGCACTTCAGACTACATGTATAACATCAACACAACAATAACTTAGTCCGGACACCATGGTTTACGATCAGTCAACGTATGCTCAACGTCTGTTTATTTACAACTATGGGACGCCACTTGTTCCATGCTCGGTAGCATATGAAATGCTAATAAATTATGTTACAACGTGCATGTGCACGGTAATGCGGGCTTGTCGATATCTCCAACCCAGCGCTAGCGGCGCGGAGATTCACAAAACAATATTTTGTCATTAGGCTACGACAAATTTGTCATAATGAACAATATTGTTGAAGTGGCAATGTAGGGATATTTTGACCAAAATTGGGCGTAGTTTAAGCCCAAATACGGCAAATTTATGCAAATTTGGCCCAAATTTGGCAAAATTGTAATCAACTTTTTTACTAAAATGTCCTATAATGTCACCATAAAAATTTGTCATTATGACAAATTTGACATAATGACAAAATATTTCTTTATGAAACACCCTCGGGTGGTGAATTTAGGCGTAACCTCACTGGCGTGCTGACGGTTACTTTCCTAATAATGTTATTTGGCTTTAAATATGTACAGCATGTGTATATGCGCATGTGAGTGTGCATTAAAGGGATCAAGTAACTTTGTTAGCAAGTGCAAACAAGTGATGAGTGATTAATACAAATGTGTATCGTAGTGACCTGATATGTCCACAAAGTAATGTGTGAATTTTTCACGTTAATTGGATGCTTTTTGGCTGAGATATGAGCAAAAATCCAAAGTGATATTCACTAACTCATTGTACACGGCATGAATTTATCCCGTAGACAATTTCATATCTGAACACTTCAATCGTAAATATCTGTTGAACGAAATGGAAATTTGAAAAACCGAAACATGTCCCGTGCTTTTATTTTTAATATAAATATGGTAAGGTATGAGAGAACCATTGGAGTTCCAAGTAAGTTTTACGGATTTGGACAATGTTACTTGAAGTCCCTTTAAGTCCCTTTAATGCGATCGTGTGAATCATCAACACATACAAAAAAGGAACTGCCCCCATACATGCACTCGCGCACAAACAATCAACACCCACAGTCATAAAATTATTGTTATGTTTCTTTTACTTTCCGCGATTGAAAAGTCAAATTTCTGCCAATTTAATTGTTTCAATACTTTATAATGAAGTTGTAATAATTAACAGACGAAGATAAGTTAAGTCAATCAAACTGCGAGAAGACCGAATATATCATCACAGTAATACCGCGAATTGGCTCTTAGAGATAAATGAAAATGATAACTTCTTCATAAAAGCACTTCAGATTTGCTGTATTTGCCAATCGATAATAAATGACAAAGTCACCCCGGTAAGGTTGAACTTGAAAATAATATAATAACTTTATGAAAGAAAGTTGGTAGATCAGTTTAAGAGATCCATAAACTTTATACTATTTTTTTCCAAAAAATACATTTGAGACTTCGATGATATACCAATATCACTGTAAAATTTTTCTGAATTTCCATAGAAAAATAATTATGTTGGTGACAAATTGATGTCATATACTTGATCCTCGATCGCTCGCACGAAGTATTCTAATTCAAATACCGCTGAATGATCGATTTGTCCGAAGTATAGATACTTTTGACTACAGACGAAAAGTGTTCCGAAACGCTATTAACTCTTTAAAGGGACATTCCCTCTTTTGCAAGCCAAATTTCAAAAGTTGCGAGGTTATTGTCTTATATGAAAGAAAATGTCATTTAAAAGCATGCCTGAAAAAAATTAGGGCTTGAAATCTCTTTTTCGTGGAGTTATAGACCTAAAACTAATAAACCGTCGTCCAACAAACAATTGTGCATTAAACGTATATTCACCCAGTGAGGAAGTTCGTATACTGATTCCACGAAGTACCACAACGCGATGCGTGACCCCTACGTGACCCGCGCTAGCTACGTGACCCGCGCACACATAAGAATAGCATGACCGCACACTAGACAAAATAACCAAACCTCGCTTAAACTGACTACATGTAATTACATATTCTTCATTTTTGAGATTTTTTTTCCGTGACATACCTTTACAAATGTCGGCTTCACAATACCTTTACAAGAATAAGTACAATATAGTTGTAATATTATGCTAAATCAGTTAAACTCCTTTACTGACCGATATATAGGTTGATGGAGGGACGCATTCGTTTTTTCATTCATAGAATCCAAATTATAGGGCTGTTCGATCTGATTTTTTTTGTGTGTGTTTCATTCATCATATCACGGACACCCTTTTAAACTTCTGCAAAGTCTCTAGAAGAGTTTGACCTGAAAGGAGAATGGCGCAAAACCTGGGCAGAGTCCGACTTCCCTAACCATGACCTTGTACAGGACCCTACGTCAGACCCAGCAGGGTTCAACCTCCCCAGAAAGCAATGGGTGACTCTGAACAGGATAAGAACACTCCATGCAAGGTCAGCCCATCATCTCCATCGATGGAAAATGAAAGACAGCCCTGCATGTGACTGCGGGAACCCAGACCAGACAGTGAAGCATGTGGTAAACGACTGCCCTCTCCGATGTTTCCCTGATAGTTTTGAGGGGATTCATCAGACAACAGATGCTGCTCTGACCTGGCTGAGAAACCTAGACTTGAATTTATAAATGTGCATATATGTCATACGAAACAAACAAACAATTCATCCCCATCCGTCAACTGGAAACTGTTCAGACGTTTTGTAAAAGAGGGACTGTCCCTTTAACATCTCTATAATTAGGGAGACAACCCATTTAATAATTCTGCCATCATAAGTCAAATAACAATGATGAAGTGGAAGCTCAACATGATTTTAGTTGAATTTGACAAAGTAAATGGATCACTTTAAGTCAATCAAAGTATGAGTATGATCGATCTCATTCGCATCTGAGCCATCGCTGGGTGCCTAAGATATAATCACATGTTGTTGCGAATTCAGAAAAAAAATACAGTGATATTGGTATATTATCGAAGTCTCAAATGTATTTTTTGGAAAAAATCGTATAAAGTTTATGGATCTATTAAACTGATCTACCAACTTTCTTTCAAAGAGTTATTATATTATTTTCAAGTTCAACCTTACCGGGGTGACTTTGTCATTTATTATCGATTGGCAAATACAGCAAATCTGAAGTGCTTTTATGAAGAAGTTATAATTTTCATTTATCCAATCGAGAATCCAATCATACCATTACGGTAATAAACACTTAGAGATAAATTAAATGATAACTTCTTCATAAAAAGAACCCTTAGAAAAGAATGGGGTGGTCAATGTGTTTTTAGTTGTAAAGCATCAAACTCAGAGGAGTGGCAATTTTGTTTAGTGAAGGCATAACCATAACAGTCGATATTTTAAATAGTAAAGAAGATGATAATGGAAATTTTGTTGTACTCCATATAGGATATTTTGATTATGATAGTACGTTAGTATCTTTGTGTGGTCCCTACACTAACTGTCCCCGTTTTTACGATCCGCTAGAAAAATATATATTGGAATTTGGAAACCCATTTACTATTGTGTGTGGTGATTGGAATTTGGTACAGGATTTTGATTTAGACACTTACAATTATATTCGTATTAATAACCCATTGGCCAAAAATAGAGTTAGTCATTTAAAACAGAATTTAAATTTGATTGATACTTGGAGAGAATTGTATCCTTATGGTTACAGCTCGTTATTCCGAAGGTTCGTTATTCCGAACAGTGTAGTGTAGAGAGTGAAAATTAGTTGTCTGAGAACGGATCCCTGGGGAACACCATATTATAGGGACGCTTCTTTGGATAAGGTACCATCAACGCTGACAGCTTGACTTCTTGAAACAAGGTAGGAGCGAAACAACTTCATTCCTTTTTCTTTTTATTAGCTATAACCTCCACTCTACATTCTTCTCTTATTATTTGTCAATTGGGGAAATATGCATATGTTTTATTATGATATTATTATACAGATATGACTATCAAAATTAAAGGAGGAATTTGGAGCTACCACTGTACCAATTTCCTTTTTAGATAATAGTATTCAATATGCACAGTACTATTTTTGGTTACAGTCCGTTATTCCGAAGGTTCGTTATACCGAAGGTTCAGTTATTCCGAAGGTTTGTTATTCCGAAGGTTCGTTATTCCGAAGGTTCGTTATTCCGAAGGTTCGTTATTCCGAAGGTTCGTTATTCCGAAGGTTTGTTGATCCGAAAATAAAATCGGGTTCGTTATTCCGAAGGTTCGTTATTCCGAAGGTTCGTTATTCCAAAGGTTCGTTGATCCGAAAATAAAATCGGGTTCGTTATTCCGAAGGTTCGTTAATCCGAAAATGAAATCGGGTTCGTTATTCCGAAGGTTCGTTATTCCGAAGGTTCGCTATTCCTAAAATGAAATCGGGTTCGTTATTCCGAAGGTTCGTTATTCCGAAGGTTCGTTGATCCGAAAATAAAATCGGGTTCGTTATTCAGAAGGTTCGTTATTCCGAAGGTTCGTTAATCCGAAAATGAAATCGGGTTCGTTATTCCGAAGGTTCGTTATTCCGAAGGTTCGTTATTCCGAAGGTTCGTTATTCCGAAGGTTCGTTATTCCGAAGGTTCGCTATTCCTAAAATGAAATCGGGTTCGTTATTCCGAAGGTTCGTTAGTCCTAAAATGAAATAGGGTTCGTTAATCCGACAATTAAATACATACGACGTAGAAAAGAATTGAGTTGATTTGATTTTGAACAGTGTGGACTTGGGAAAGGGGATCAATCTTACTCTAATTACCGTGGCTGCATGGGGGGTGGGGGAGAAGGGGAGGGGGGCAAAGAGTGGCTTTACAATTATAGTCAAATTGTATTTTATTTTTCTTTGTAAAACAGTGCAATAAGAATGAGATATATATATTTATATCTTTCTCATGTAAAAAAACATGAAATAAAACCAAAATCAATTTGATATAATTATAATTATGTCATAAAGTTAGATTTTGCTGCTTGATATCAGTCCAAAATCACATTTGTTTGTCTGAATTGTATGTATTTCATCATAAATAGCAACTAAGGGCAGGGGGGGGGGGGGGGGGTTGCTATTTTGAATTCCCGCAAGTGATGTTTTCCACCCTATTTCATTTTCGGATTAACGAACTCTAATTCATTTTCGGACTAACGAACCTTCGGAATAACGAACCCTATTTCATTTTAGGACTAACGAACCTTCGGAATAACGAACCCGTTTTCATTTTAGGAATAGCGAACCTTCGGAATAACGAACCTTCGGAATAACGAACCCGATTTCATTTTAGGAATAGCGAACCTTCGGAATAACGAACCTTCGGAATAAAGAAACTTCGGAATAACGAACCTTCGGAATAACGAACCCGATTTCATTTTAGGAATAGCGAACCTTCGGAATAACGAACCTTCGGAATAACGAACCTTCGGAATAACGAACCTTCGGAATAATGCAACAAATGTTCGGATTAACGAACCCTATTTCATTTTCGCATTAACGAACACTCAGGTATAGGAAATTTGCGTGTTCGGAATAACGAACCTTCGGAATAACGAACCTTCGGAATAACGAACCTTCGGAATAACGGAGCGCACCCCTATTTTTTGGTAGCACTTACACAGCAGATATACCTATGAGTATAGTGTCAGTGTATGGTATTCAAGCGGTGGCGTCGTCTCTTAGCTCCCCTATTTATAATATACGGTATCCCATTCTATGAATGATAATGATTGAAACTGCACTGAGATTACATTTGCTACGAAGATAATGGGACACAAAATAAATGAAACATAATGTAGGCACGCGGTATCAATTTTACAAGATGGACAAACTTTTCATGGCGTAATTTCCGCTAGATTCGCTCAAATCCGTATACTACCATGTTACGTATTCAATAATATAACTTAGTCCAGACACCATGGTTGACGATCAGTCAACGTATGCTCAACGTCTGTTTATTTACAACTATGGGAAGCCACTTGTTCCATACTCGGTAGCATATGAAATGCTAATAAATTATGTTACAACGTGCATGTGCACGGTAATGCGGGCTTGTCGATATCTCCAACCCAGCGCTAGCGGCGCGGAGATTCACAAAACAATATTTTGTCATTAGGCTATGACAAATTTGTCATAATGAACCATTTTTGAGGCGGCAATGTAGGGACATTTTGACCGAAATTGAGCGTAATTTGAGCCCAAATACGGCCAATTTATGCACATTTGGCAAAAATGTAATCAAATTTTGACTAAAATGTCCCTTTAATGTCACCATAGAAATTTGTCATTATGACAAAATAGTTCTTTATGACAAAATAGTTCTTTATGAAACACCCTCGGGTGGTGAATTTAGGCGATACCTCACTGGCGTGCTGACGGTTACTTTCCTAATAATGTTATTTGGCTTTAAATATGTACAGCATGTGTATATGCGCATGTGAGTGTGCATTAAAGAGATCAAGTAACTTTGTTAGCAAATGCAAAAAATGATGAGTAATTAATACAAGAACGTCAATGACGTAGCGCTCATCCGCCATCTCGCAACATCAAATATCGCAAATTTCATGTGGTACACTTTTGGTCAAAAAAAAAAAATTAAAAAAATTAGAGTGAAAAAAATATAAATTTGACGCCCCGGAAGGGACATGGGAAAAAACAAACAAACAAACAAACAAACAAACAAACAAACAAAAAAAAAAACCCAAAAAATAATAAAAACAAAACAAATAATACAAATATAAAAAAATAAAATTAAAAAATTAAAAAAATTACAAAATTTAAAAATTAAAAAATTAAAAATTACCATAATTAATGAATGGAGAAAAATTTCTAAATTCTGAGTAGAAATTTAGTGTACCAAAGTTAGCTCTACCAGATAAAGCAAACCAAATCAAAATCGGTCGAGAAATGAAGGAGAAGTAGCATTTTTTTTTATTTCGAATAAATTTGCATAAATTACCATAGATAATGAATTTCACGATTCTGTGTAGAAGTTTTAAATCCCCCTCCTAGCCCTATCTTGAAACAATCAGAATCAAAATCGGTTGAAAAATAACGAAGAAGAAGCATTTTGAAAACTGTGGACGGACGGAAGGACGGACGGACGGACGGACGGAAGGACGACGGACGCCACGCCATGGTATAAGCTCATCGGGCCCTTCGGGCCGGATGAGCTAAAAAAATGTGTATCGTATTGACCTGATATGTGCACAAAGTAATGTGTGAACTTTTCACGTTAATTTGATGTTTTTCGGCTGAGATATGAGCAAAAATACAAAGTGATATTCACTAACTCATTGTACACGGCATGAAATTAACCCGTAGACAATTTCATATCTGAACACTTCAATCTTAAATATCTGTTGAATGAAATGGAAATTTGAAAAACCGAAACTTGTCCCGTGCTTTTATTTTTAATATAAATATGATAAGGTAAGAGAGAACCATTAGAGTTCCAAGTAAGTTTTAAGGATTTGGACAATGTTACTTGAAGTCCCTTTAAGTCCCTTTAATGCGATCGTGTGCAACATCAACACATACAAAAAAGGAACTGCCCCCATACATGCACGCGCGCACAAACAATCATCACCCACAGTCATAAATGTTTATGTTTCTTTTACTTTCCGCGATTGAAAAGTCAAATGTCTGCCAATTGAATTGTTTCAATACTTTATAATGAAGTTGCAATAATTAACAGACGAAGATAAGTTACGTCAATCAAACTGCAAGAAGACCGATTATATCATCACAGTAATACCGCGAATTGGCTCTTAGAGATAAATGAAAATGATAACTTGTTCATAAAAGCACTTCAGATTTGCTGTATTTGCCAATCGATAATAAATGACCATGTCACCCCAGTAAGGTTGAACTTGAAAATAATATAATAACTCTTTGAAAGAAAGTTGGTAGATCAGTTTAAGAGATCCATAAACTTTATACGATTTTTCCAAAAAATACATTTGAGACTTCGATGATATACCAATATCACTGTAAGTTTATTCTGAATTTCCATAAAAAAATGATTATGTTGGTGACAAATTGATGTCATATATATATGATCCCCTATCGCTCGCAAGAAGTATTCTAATCCAAATACCGCTGAATGATCGATTTGTCCGAAGTAGGGTACTTTTTGACTACAGACGAAAAGCGTTCCGTAACGCTGTCAACTCTTTAACATCTCTATAATTAGAGAGACAACCCATTTAATATTTCGGCCATCATAAGTCAAATAACAATTACGAAGTGAAAGCTCAACGTGATTTTAGTTGAATTTGACCAAGTAAATGGATCACTTTAAAGGGGTAGTTTAGTTTTGGTAAGGCTGAACTTTAGTAGCCAAAACCTGCACAGTAACATTATAAACTAATAGTTATAACTTCACCATGCTCGAAAGGTATATAAAATTACAAACCACTAAGTAAAAAGCCTGTTATCATTAAAAAAGAGCCAATAAAACACAAGAGGGCGCTTTTTAAAAGGCATTGGTTTCAACCATTTTTCATACAAAATTGTGCATGTGATGTTTAATTGATATAATGATTAAATAGCGAGATCATCAATAACTATTTAAAAAACGCTTTTGAACATTTTGAAAAAGTGCAATTATTTTGTTATGTTTTTCTAAAAATCATCTAATTATTTGGGCTCCAAATAATTATAAGATCAGATATATTTATTGATATTTCAGCCATTTCTGGGTCGATTTTGACCAAATGGAGTTTATTCTGCCATTAAAATTGCATGTTCTCTCAAATTCTACACTTAGTTTTTCATTACCTCTCAACAAAATTGTGATGTGCAGCGCCCTCTCTACCACAACTAAACTACCCCTTTAAGTCAATCAAAGTAATAGTATGATCGATGTCATTCGCATCTGAGTCATCCCTGGGTGTCTAAGATATAATCATATGTTGTTGCGTGCGAGAAACCAATCATAACATTACGGCAAAAAGCACTTAGAGATAAATTAAATGATAAGTTCTTCATAAAAAAACACTTCAAATTTGCTGTAATTGCTTATTAAAAGGATGACCGAGTCTCCCATCATATAATGTTTATGTTGCTTACAAGATGCTTACAAGAAAAATATATTTTGGAATTTGGAAACCCATTTACTATTGTGTGTGGTGATTGGAATTAGGTACAGGATTTTGATTTAGACACTTACAATTATATTCGTATTAATTAGAAACGAATGGAAAGGACATTGTTATTTTTGTAATGGAACAAACCACTCCAGGGGCGTGGCTGTATTGATATCTAAAACATTTTCTTTACCAATAACAATTACAAATGTTTTGTATAATTGTGATGGAAGAGCGATTATGATCAATGTTATAGTAAATTATTGTAAATTATGTATTGTAAATATTTATACACCGACAGAAAAAAAAAATAGAGAACAGTTTTTTAATAAAATTGCTGGCTGGATACAAGAAAATATGCAGTTGCAGTATGAATTGATAATAGGCGGTGATTTTAATTCAGTTTTTTGCACCCAAAATTATGTTAAAGGGAATACAAATAATTATTATAAAACCCCTGTAAATTTAAAATGCTTGGTTAAACAATTTGATTTATGTGATATATGGAGAAAAATTAACCCAGCAAAGAAGCAGTTTACTTGGAGAAATTTATTATTGAATGTTGCATCACGCCTTGATTACTGGTTAATACATAATAATTTAAGGTCTAAAGTAATAGTAACAGATATACGACCTGCAGTACGATGTGATCATAATGCTATTTTTATTAAATTAAGATTAGGAGATATAAAAAAGGTCCCGGGTATTGGAAATTCAATAATAAAGTACTTAAAGATGAATATTATAAAAGGCAAATAAAAAACATTGTGGGAAACATAGAAAAACAAAATGTAAGTTTTTGTGAAAAATGGGAAATGGTAAAAATAAAGTGTCGTGAATTTACACAGAGATTCTGTGCAAAAAATAAAAATAAGGATGATTTGTTGAGAAAAGATTTAGAGAAGAAAATGGGAATAATTCAAAATAAAGTAGACGGTGTAGATGTAATAGATGAACAAATGAAAAAGGAGTATATTAGAGTAAAATATGAATTGGAAGAATTGTATGAAAAAGATTGTAAAGGAGCATCGATTAGAGCACGAGTTAAATGGATTGAAGAAGGTGAAAACAATTCTAAATATTTTATGGGTTTAGAAAGAAAAAATGGTGAAAAAAAGAATATTGTAAGGCTACGAAAAGATAATAGTCTTATCATAAAACAAAATGAGATACTTAAGGAAGTGGTGTCGTTTTATGAACAATTATACGCAAGTAAAAAGGTGAATTTAAATGATGTTGAAGAATACTTAAAAGATTGTAGAGTAAACAAATTATCTGAGTTTGACAAAAAATAATTGTGAAGGTTTAATAACACCTGAAGAATGCCGCAAAGTAATTTTTCAGATGACAAAAAATAAAGCTCCAGGTGGAGATGGTTTAACAATAGAATTCTATCAAGAATTCTGGAATGATATTGAGTATATTTTTGTAAATGCATTGAATGCAAACTTTGATAATAATGTGATGTCAGAAACGCAGAAACAAGGAATAATTACATTGATTTATAAGAAAGGGGAAACAGCTAATTTAAATAATTGGAGACCAATCACATTGTTGAATTATGATTATAAAATAATGGCCGCTGTTCTAGCAAATAGAATGCAAAGGGTTATATCAAGCATAATACACGAAAATCAGGTTGGATATATAAAGAATAGACTGAGTGGTTTTAATATAAGACTAACGCAAGATGTTTTTCAATTGTTACATGAAAAAGGATTAGAAGGTTCTTTTATGATGGTTGATTTCACAAAAGCATTCGACACTATTGAATTTCAGTATATTGAAGAATGCTTGAAACATTTTAATTTTGGGGTAGATTTTTGTAAGTGGGTTAAATTAATGTATAAATATGTAAAAAGCTCAGTGTTAATTAATGGGTGGAAAACAACAAGTTTTGAGATTAGTAGAGGGATATGACAAGGTTGCCCTCTATCAGCCTTATTATTTCTATTAGCAGTAGAAATATTAGCTGAAAAGATAAGACAAAATAAACAAATTAAAGGTATAATGTATGGAGATGATAAAATTTAATTGAAATTATTGCAATACGCGGATGATACGTCACTTTTCTTTCGAGAAAAATCATCACTAAAATATATATTAAAAGAACTAGAATTATTTGGAAAGGTTGCAGGTCCCGTCGTAAATAAAGAAAAAACAATTTTAAAATGGCTAGGTCCAAAAAAAAAGAGATGGGATCTTAATCATTATGGTATTCCATGGTCTGAAGGATGTGTAAAATATTTAGGAATTTATATAGGTACTAATCAAGATATGGTTGTTAAAATTAATTGGGAAACAAAATTACAGAAGATTCAAAGAATTGTAGATAATTGGAAAAAGAGAAATCTCACACTCTTTGGTAGAGTTCTTATTGTAAAGACATTACTCATAAGTCAAGTCATTAATTTGATTATGTATTGTTCAGTACCACAACATATTATAAAAAGACTGGACAAAATTGTGTATTGTTTTGTACGGAATTCAAAAATAGATAAAGTGAAAAGAGAAATTGTAATTCAAGACTATCATGAGGGAGGAATTAAGATGATTGATTTTGAAACATTAATAGCAAGTTTTAGATCAAAATGGTTAGGTAAAATAGTAGACAATTCGAAAGGATATTGGAAAGAGATGTCAAATGTTTACTTTCAGTCTCTTGGAGGGCTGAAACTGCTTTTGAATTGTGCTATTGATATAAACATGCTTAATTTATACTTTGTGGGGAAAATACCAGAATTTTATGTAGAAATTCTGAAAGCATGGGTTATGTTAAATACAAAAAAATGAACATTATAATAATATTGATTTAGATAAACAAGTTTTATGGTATAATAAATATGTAGTTTTCAAAAATCAGCCCTTCTTTTTTAAGAAATGGTTCTCAAGTGGTATTACGTTTTTGAAAAATATTTGTATTAATAGACATTTTATGGCAACGACAACATTAATAGATAATATTTGTGATAAAACTTCAAAAGTAGTTGTAATGTTTGAATATTTTAAATTACAGAAAGCAATACCAAAATAATGGATGAATAACTTAAAAGAACATATATGTTTAGAGATACCCAAAGTTATTATTAATGGAAAAGAAAGAACCATTGAGAGTTTATCGAGTAAATTATTTTATGTTGCATTGTTGAAAAGGAGAATTGTAAATGAAGGTCCATCATACTGGACAGATACATTAAACATTGATGTTAATTGGAAGCAGGTTTATAAACGGAATATTATTGATATTAAGGAAAACAAATTGAAACAGTTTAACTTTAAGATGATTTATAATTTGATAGTTGTGAAAAGAAAATTATTTGTAATGAAAATCTGTAACACAGATACATGTGAAGCATGTCAATGTAAAGAAGATATAGAACACGCTTTTATAAAATGCACCATGAATGACATGTTCTTTAGAAAGTGTACGCAGATGGTGCAAAATGTTTATAACATCAACGTAGAAATTAATATATTTACCTTATTGAAAATAAATACAGACCAAAAAATTAATGATATTTTAACTTTAGCTTTTTGGAGTATTTATAAATTGATAGTCATTCGAAACAACCTTGGAAAAGATGAAAGGAAAAATAAATTATGGTTTATGTTTTTAAAAGAAATTTACTCACGTATGCAGATAAATGATTATCTTTCTAACGAAGGAAAACAGACTCTGTATAATTTACCAAATGCTTTAAAAATGTACTTCTAATTTGTAATTTGTAAACATGTATGAAATATGAATAAATGCCGAGAAGGCGAAAGAGAAAAAAAAATATTCGTATTAATAATCCATTGGGCAAAACTAGAGTTAGTCATTTAAAACAGAATTTGAATTTGATTGATACTTAGAGAGAATTGTATCCTTAAAAAAAAAATTCCTGGCGACTGCCAAACTCGGTAAAAATTATTTTATAATGATTATATTTGTTTATTTGTGCAAAAGAATTCATGTCAGTCAAACATAAATTAAAATAAATAAAATATGGTTACAGCTCGTTATTCCGAAGGTTCTTTATTCCGAACAGTGTAGTGTAGAGAGTGAAAAATAGTGGTCCAAGAACGGATCCCTGGGGAACACCATAGTATAGGGACGCTTCTTTGGATAAGGTACCATCAACGCTGACAGCTTGACTTCTTGAAACAAGGTAGGAGAGAAACCACTGCAAAACTGTTCCCTCGACTCTGAAAGCATTCCTCAATATCTGGAGAAGCACATTGTGATCGATGCATGGTGTCAAAGGCCGCTAACAGATCAAGCAGGATGAGTTCATATATTACAGCAGCATGACACATTTCTCCTGTTGCAGGCACCACAATCACAGATCCTGGTCTTGGTTGGTTATGAATGCAGTAGCTCAATGTGTCTAGAACAATGCACCACATTAACACAAAAATGAACGCATGGTATCCATGGTGACAGAGTCACAATGTTATCCAAAAACACTGCAAGCAGAATCCTTGTAGTAATAGAATGAAGGTAAAACAAGTCAGGAACAGACAAATCAAGCAAAAGATCATTCCTTTCATCTGTAAATTAATTATTAAAATGAAATGATAATAATAACATTGTTTATACAGGGTGGCCCAGGAATAACGGAACGGGGTACTTGCTATTATAAAGAAACGTACAGACTAGGTTCACTGGATAGATAATCTTTGAAAAAAGAAATATGATACCAAGAACATTAATTTTGGTCGAGTAGTTTTTATTTTAGGGCGTCTTAAATGACCCCGTGTCAGGATCAAAATATATGATTCGTAGTTCAAGCTATAGAATCAAACATACATAATGTATGCATATTAAAAAGTGGGAGGAACAATCACCTCAACTTTCAAATGTATGGGGAGGGTCATGTCCCCCATCCCAGTCCCCTGCCTGTTGTCGCGTGACTAGACCCATGACACGGGTCCCTTGAGTTAGTTTCATTAGGCCTATGCTCAACTGATGCAGATGTCGACTCTGGAGAAGATGACTGGTGCTCCTTCAATCATGATCATCAACAATATGCCTAGATATGCATCATGAATTAATGGAACGGGTGCATTTGGAGTGAAGAAATTAGTAAAGGAAGTCTGTCTTTACCTAGACATTTAGGACTACGTAGTGCAGCTATGCGCCTTAATAGCCTGCATAAAGGCGTCAAATGGTCAAAATTATCTATAAAAGCGGGAGGCAGATTCAAGATCCTAAAAAGGCCCTTGGTATGATGGACGATTTACCGTGCGCTAGGAAGTTTGTTAGGCCTATACGCGCTCTATGTCTTCTGAAGCAGTGAGCGTCGATCCTCGTGCACGGGACTGAAAATTTGTATAAGGCGCTTTGCTAGTACTAGGGAACGACCGTTATGTTCTTCTTTATTATCGTTGATAACATCATTATCATCACACATTTAATAAAACATGATAATCATGAATGATATAGACACGTTTGGCTAATGTCGGGTCGTCATTTTTTTTTTTTTTTTTTTGGCCAAACGATTGGGGGGGGGGGCACGTGCCCCCCCGTGCCCCCCCCCCCCCCCCCCCCCGTAGCTACGCCACTGCTTCATAGCATCAAGCAGTGAACAAGACAAATACTTTTGTCCATGTGCATTCAGCTGTAAAGCCGTGAATACACATGGACAAAAGAATTCGTATTGATCGCTGCTTGGTGCGATGGGAGGCATGAATGGCTATTTATCAGGCACCGACTTCCTAGGAATTGACAAAACTTTGACCCTGACATGGTGTCACTTAAGACGCCCTAAAACAAAAACTACTCGACCAAAATTACTGTTCTTGTTATCATATTTCCTTTAAAAATAGTATCTATCCAGTGAACCTTGTCTGTAAGTTTCTTTATAATGGCAAGTACCCCGTTCCGTTATTTCTGTGCCACCCTGTATAGTGCTTTTTGCACAAAATTTATAAAAAAAAACGAATGTGTTCAATCATAAAGTACAAAAGTGTCACCATTAAAATAAAGTAATTTATTTTGTGTTGGAATCCAATAATAAGACACCATATTAAGTTGTTTTTGTTTTTTAAACAAAGAATTGAAGTTGCTAGAAGTTACTGAAATTAGAAGATTAAAACATAATACAATGTTTGGTAATGATGCTCTATGAAATTTTGTTTAAACATCATGTGTAGTGAAATCGAACACATTCAAATTTCGTCTGTCTTCTGACTTTATGCAGACGCCAAGCGATTGATTGGGCGCAACTTCAATGATGCTGCTGTTCAGTCCGACATGAAGCACTGGCCGTTCACGGTGATCGCTGAGGGCAAGAAGCCCAAGATCAAGGTGGAGTTCAAGGCTGAGGAGAAGCTGTTCTGGGCCGAAGAGATCAGCTCTATGGTCCTGCTCAAGATGAAGGAGACTGCAGAGGCCTACCTCAGCGATGTAAGTTAGCCCTCGCAGTGTTCATTGATTGGGGTTTAATGGTAGCCTTGGGAAAGTTTTTGGTTGAATGTACCCTGGTAAAAAAAAAAATAGGAAAAAAATAGGGAAAAAATAGCCCTAGAAATATATTTTTTCCCTATTTTTTCTTTCCAAAAAATATATTTTAAATAGGAATATTTGGAACCAAAAATAGGAAAAAAATAGTGACAAAATTTCTACATTCTGAATAAAAAATAGGAAACAAATAGTAAAAAATAGGGAAAAAATAGTGACAAAATGACTACATTCTGAAGAAAAAAATAGGAAAAAAAAAGGGAAAAAAAGGGAAAAAATAGCCCTTACAAATATATTTTAAATAGGAATATTTGGATCAAAACATAGGAAAAAAATAGTGACAACATTTCTACAGACTGAAAAAAAAAGTTAAAAATAGTGACGAAATTACTACATTCTGAAAAAAATAGGGAAAAAATAGTAAAACAATAGGAATAAAACAGTTGAAAATAGATCGCAAAATTGTATTAATTTTCAACAAATATTAAAGGGACTTATTAACATTGTCCAAATCCTCAAAATAAAATTAATTCTAGCGGTTCCCTTATACCTTGTTGTATTCGTATTAACAATAAAATCATGGGACAGGTTTCGGTTTTTCAAATTTCCCTTTCGTTAAAAGATATGTATGATGAAAAACTCCGGGCGAGTTTTTCTTCCGTGTACAAAGTGAGTGCAGTGAGTTACAGAATATCACTTTGCTCATTTTCGCTCATTACTTGGCCATACAATGTCCATTTGACTTGAAATTTTCACACAATACCCTGTGGATATATGAGATAACAACAATATACATTGCATCAACCATTCATCACTTTTTGCACATGTCAACAAAGTTACTAGATCCCTTTAAGTAATGAATTGATGTTAATTGTATAATGTATTCAAGAGGATTAAGTCTATTTAGCTATATTAATTTATGTACTTTAATTGGAGACTGTACCCGAAATTTGCCCAAAATGTTATTTTATGTCTAAAAAAAGGATTTTTACTTAGCCATCTTCTTTGTACATTCAATTATCATATTGCAAAGTTAGAACAGAAAATATTTATTCTAGACCCCTCAAAAAGTGATATTAATGAGACAAACGTATTTGAAATATAAAGAAAATCAAAACTTTAAATGGCTCTTTCTCAGATATTGAATATAATAATGCCAACGTTATGGCACCATTTCCTTTCCTGACTCTCTATAGTTTCTTTAATTCACCTGAACATTGGCACACTTGTAGAAGACACCTGTTTGAACAATCTGAACTACAATTATATGTGTCACGCATGTATAATTTGAATAATCATATTTTAATTATCAATATCATGTTTCGTAATTAATATTTATCGTTAATGCTTCATAAATCAGTTGTTATAAATGGTAATGAAATATGGCTGTACTTCAACTTGTAGAGTCATGCATAATGAAGCTTTCCTCCAAATTTCAGAGCAATAGGACCATCAGGGACAAAGTTATTTGGGAAATACAAAATCGCTTTGTTTTCCTTTGTTTTATGACCTGTGACCTTGACCGTGACCTCGAGATACAAAATGACTGTTGAAACCGTTTGTTTGTCACTACAAAAACCTTTCTGCCAAGTTTAAAGAGAATCAAAGGCCAAACAATAAAAAAAAAAATTAAAAAAAGGTACAGTCATGGCCATACTAACATGAAATCTAGTAGGTGGGACATTGTTATAATTTTTAAATTATACATGCATGCATGAAATGTTTAAATACAAGTTAATTATTGGACTATACTGATTAAATGGTATATGACTATGGTCACTGATGATTAGCTGATATATGGTTTATAAAATACATGCAACAAAAAAATAATCAATTTCTTGTAAAATCTTACCAATTATCCAAGCCTCCCTATATGGGCAAGGCATTACCCGCCAAATTCAAATTACAGTTGGATTTGACCATTTAAGGATTGTTTTAAATTTGCATTTCTTTTTTTTAATTTAAAGACCTAAAAAAGGTTCAAATTCATGTATAAAACATGTACAAATTATACAATATTTCATAACATTATTTGTATATTTTCATCGTTGTTAAATCATTTTTTTAAATTGTGGGGCAAAACATTTGGGTAGAACATCAAATTGGCAACACTATTTTAAACCTATTTTTTCTGACTTGGGATTTTTTTTTATAAATTTGAAATTGTCAGAATTGAAGTTCAAAGAAATACGAACAATTATTATATTGACTAGAAAATTATTAGTAAGTCAAAGAAAATACCCCAAAATAGTTTTAATATTGTCAGGATTGAAGTTGAAAGAAATATATAGCGAAAAAGAATTTACTCGAAAATCACTAAGTCAAAGAAAATACCCCAAAATAGTTTTAATATTGTCAGGATTGAAGTTGAAAGAAATATATAGCGAAAAAGAATTTACTCGAAAATCACTAAGTCATAGAAAATAGCAAAAAAATAGTCTTAAAAGTGATCGCAATCAATAAGTAAAATAAATAGGATAAAATAGTTTCAGTTACTGGAAAATCACTAATAAGTCAAAGAAAATCGTAAACAAATAGTTTTTAATACGAGCTCATCAACTCAAATTTTGGTACAAAAAGTTTCACTGGAAAATCACCAAGTCGTAGAAAATATTTAAAAATAGTTGTAAAAATAATCAAGTCCAAATAAATAGGGATAAAATAGTTTCAATTTACTTGATTTTACTTGATTGAAAATCACTAAGTCACAGAAAATAGGGAAAAAATAGTGTCACTTAACTTGAAAATCATTAATTCATAGAAAATAGGAAAAAAAATAGTTTCAATTTACTCGAAAATCACCAAGTCATAGAAAATAGGAAAAAATAGTGTCAATTAACTTGAAAATCACTAAGTCATAGAAAATGAGGAAAAATAGTTTCAATTTACTTGAAAATCACTAAGTCATAGAAAATAGGAAAACAATAGTTTCAATTTACTCGAAAATCACCCAGTCATAGAAAATAGGAAAAAAATAGTATAAATTTACTTGAAAATCACCAAGTCATAGAAAATAGGAAAAAATAGTATAAATTTACTTGAAAATCACAAAGCCATAGAAAATAGGGAAAAAATAGTTGTACAAATTTTCCCCATTTTTTCAGAAAAATAGGATTTAAATAGTGCTCGGCTCCTCAAAGTGGCTAGAAAATAGGTTTTAAATAGTAAAAAATAGGGGAAAAATATATTTTTTGAAATTTCATTTTTACCAGGGTATTCTTGCCAAACTATTCATTGATTATATTTTTGTTGAAATAGTATATTAGTAAAGTATTAGTATATTAGTAAATATTTTGTCTGTCTTGTTAAAAGTAAAATCAAACAAATAACATCTGATAATGTTTTATTTATAAGCGCAGCAAACTGCAAATTATTTGTAAATTTGCTGACCATTAGGTAATCGACCATTTTTTTTTCTGTCTCTTCGATCAAACAGAAAGTAACTGATGCTGTTGTCACAGCGCCAGTCTACTTCAACGATGCACAGCGTCAGGCAACCAAAGATGCTGGTGTCATTGCCGGTCTCAACGTTCTACGTATCATCAACGAACCCACTGCAGCTGCCATTGCATATGGTCTTGACAAGAGGGTGAGTCATTTGTATTATATGGGTATCATTAACGTGATCCATTAGTATAGTAACTTCGTCAAATTAAATCAAAATTGAACTTTCACCCTTCTATTGTACCTTGTTGTGTGGCTTATATAGTAAAACAATAATGAGTTTGGATAGCCTAATTAAAGGGGAATTCCGGGCCTGATTTAGTCATTGTTTATCAAAATAAGGAGAACATGAGGCATAATTGGTGAAAATTTGATCAAATCCGGACAAAGAAACACAGGAGTTATGCCTTTTTGAACAACATTAGTTAGGAGCGCCCGTTTCAAAATTGCCGCCAAATGCAGCATTATTGACGAGCAACTCGCTATGCCTTGAGTTTAGTACATGAAAATACACTTATTTCTCATTTGTTACTAAAATAAAATTTTCTCTGCTTGTTTTCACGAATTCATACAGAATCTTGTTCCAACCTTTGACGGACATGTTAGCTCATAAATTATCTTAGCCTTATTAAGAAAAATTGCTTGTTGTAAAATGTGCATGTACAAGTCAAAATGGCTGCAGCTTGCAAGAGACGTCACCATCGATAGCAATTGCGAACGATACACAAAATTTCATCTTGTCATAAATGTGTTATTATAAAATGGGTAGAAGAATCCCTGCATTCTGATTGGTAAATTAGCATGTGAAAGTTTTTCACTGATGCATGGCTCACTTTAGTTTGATTTTCACATTTTTTTTTGCACTCATTTGATAAAACAAATGCTGCACATACATATTTCGTGGATCGGTAAAAAATAAAATTATACCATTTAACCTGTTCACTTCGAGATTCTGAAATCTCCATAGACTTTGTACATAGCCCATCCGGTTCCCGTAAAGGGTTAAAACAAATTAAAATTGATACACAAATATGGTCTATCATTTAAAAAAAATAACAATAATGTGCTTTAGAATGACAAATTGTATAAAACATACACAGAACATATTACAATGATCAGTTCTCATGCAAAGCAATAATTATATCATTAAATTTTTTTTTTGTTTTTTGTTTTACAAAATAAATTGAATTTTGAACTTGACTTAAACAAATTTATTTTGTTTTAATTTGTTTTTATGTGAAAATCTAAATTTTCTCCAGTCATGCGTCGGTAAAATAGCCATGGGTCGGTACTTTTGCAGCCATGGGTCGGTACTTTTGAAGCCATGGGTCGGTAAATTTAGCCAATTTGGCCATTACTGAGAAAAGGTCTAATTTTTACATTTTTTCGCACCCATTTTATAAAACAAATGCTGCACAGGCATATTTCGTGGATCGGTAAGAATTGTATGCACTCTTTTAACTTTGGAAATGGTCTAAAACCCACTCGCTGCGCTTGTGTGTTTAAAACATTCCAAAGTTACTCGTGCATCCAATTCTTACCGATCAACTCATGCCTGTGCATCGTTTGTATATTGCTCTACCGCTTGAGCTCAGATTTTCGCTCATGATCGTTCATATTCATCTCATTATATAGCAAACATCACATTTCTGGGGTGGAATATAGAAGGGCAATAACGATACATGCCTGTATAAGGAAGTCCGGAAGGAAGTATTCCCTGGCAGTTCCGTGCTTTCAAAATTCTTCACACTTTCAAGCTAACTAGCGAAACCCCTGATACGACCCCAAATTTATCATAAATCAATATGATTTATTATTCTCTAAGACGACCCTAGGCGTCAATTTCGTGCTGTAAATTGAAAACTTATGTGGTCAACATCGTTGCCATTCGCCGTATAATAGAGATTTTATATAAGTGCTGATACTATTGCACTGCCACTACTATATTCTAGCTTGGCTGGAGACCTAGCCTAGGTTCATGGGGCTCGTTGCAAGAAAGGGTCCTATCTCTAGGACGTCCTAAATGTAACGTGACTGTCATATGACTACGACTAAATAACGTGCATAGGACAGTTATCCTAAACTGAAATTACGGAGTATTGATAGTATAGCCATAAACCTAATGTATAAACGGTTAAATAATTATTATCAGCAAAGGAGCCTTTTGCTGGTCTATAGGTGCTTTAGAATGACAAATTGTATAAAACATACACAGAACATATTACAATGATCAATTCTCATGCAAAGCAAACGGGTAGCTGGAAGCGAACACACAAAAAACATGAAATATATTATTCGGAAAAGATTCGATTATGTTGCTGCTTGTGCCTATTTAAAGACACCATTAATTATTATCTACATCAAACAGACCCTTTTATACATGTGACAAATATTATACTGTTACGAATGTAGATACATAAATTTGATAGTGTTGCAATTATTATTGAACCCAGTCACTGACCTCTATATTTACCATGTATATAGTCTGTTGCCTCTTTGTTCTTGTAATGTTTACCAACCAGCACATCTCATCCCACTTAAATCATGTGAATTAGATCCCACTTAACCCTCACCTAACAATACCATTCCTATAACATCGCTTTTATGTGTTTCCCCGTTTGCCATTCTATTGTCTCTCATCTTGACTTCATCTTTGTATGCCCTATAGCTCTTTCCTTGTAATCCTTCCTGATATAGTTTGATGTCTTTAATCTGTTTTACCCTGTCCTTAATTTTTTAGTCATGAACCTCACACCTACCTGCAGTAATACCCTCCATTGTATTGACCCTTCTCTCAGATGGTGCTGTTAGCTTAACCTTAAGCTCTGTAATGTTTAGGGATTACTGTATTTCCAAGAAGTATGTCCATTGTAATGTCAAGTCGCTAGAGGTTGTTCTTTGTTGCATTCACTTGGTCTTACTCCGTGTCTTTATAGATGTCATCCTTTGTCCTCTGGCCTATACCGTGCGTCCCCCAAAGAATATACACTTTTGAAATGGCTGCCGAATAAAAAATATATGATTCTAAGGGAAAAGTTATATATGTAAGGAAAGCTCATAAACTCAACTTTCATATGACACCAAAAAGTCCGAAAATAACTCATGCTTGGGTGAGCACTGCTCACTTTTGTAAAGGGTATGGAAATTAGGTTGCACAGGAATTAGCCTTCCAATTTGTGAGAGGTAAATCCTTTGGAGCTAACAAAATTGAGGGTGATATGATACATTCATGATCAATTGCGATCAGTTTGGGTTTGCTGAGTGAATTACATGGTTTATTAAACCAAACTTCTATGCATGGGTGAACAGGAATTGCATTTTTTATTGTAGCATTGTAACTCTCCCTGGTAGACTCAGTGGTGTGTTAATGGGAGTCAGGATGGGGTGATGTTATTTTTTACATCTGTGACTTTGAATAAAAACCTTCACCCCACATTTCAGTTATTGTAAGATTAGTTGAACATCTCATTGATTTACTTAATAACCAGATGGGGATTATGTAAATTGATTATTCAAATACGGTTTGCTGAGAAAAGGAATGTCACAGATGTTGGCTACTTATTCTTCAGGTTACCCATTGACCTGAAGAATAAGTAGCCGACAAAAATGACTGGTTGGTTGGTTGATAGATTGAGTGATTGACTGAGTTATTGATTAATTATGATTGATTTATTGAATGATTAAATTGATTGAAATAACTGAATGGTGATTGAATGCTTGATTGATTAATTGATTGACCGATGGACTGATACATTGTTGATTAAGTGATTGATAGCTGAATGTTGATTGTCTAATGAATTGTCAAGATACGCACAAGCACACCCAGGCAGAGAGAGAGAGAGAGAGAAAGAGAGGGGGGGGGGGTGGGGAGGGGCATACATGTCCTCTTGACCCTTATCCCATCTACCCAACAAAGTCCTACCCTACATTTCACCTCCCCTGCACCATGTACCATCACCCCGTCCTGACTCCCATGAACACACCACTGAGTCTACCATGGAAAGTTACATTGCTATAATAACAAATGCAATTCCTGTTCACTCATGCATAAAATGTTAATCCCATAAACCACAAATTTCACTCAGCAAACCCAAACTCATCACAATTGATCATAAATTGGTCATATCATCCTCAATTCCGTAAGCTCCAACGGATTTACCTGTCACAAATTGGAAGGCTAATAAGCCAGTTCGTAGTTACAATCTGCGCATGCGCGTATTTACTTCCGCGTATTCGGATATTCCATCGATCGTGAGAATCAAAGGAGCCACACGTGCAATTGAATGCGAATTATTTGTTTACGTTTTTAAAATCTGGATCAGGATCAAAATAAGCCCATCGTTTTTCTATTCACCACATCAAAGGTTAATAGCATAATATGTACTATTTCATAGAACAAGAACCGGTTTGATAGAATGTGTTATTCATGTGTAATGATGATATTTATTGATCAATAATTTCACCGAGCCTTGCTTGGCCTGGCTAGCACGCACGTATAGGTGTACATAATAGTGTACATAGCATTGTGCGGAGATTATCGTCTTCCGCTTGCTGCACTATCCAACGCAAAAACGGTTTTTGCCGGCTGATTTCTCTCTCCATTTATTAGCAAATGCAAACCATATTTCGTTTATGTGATCCACAATTTATATAAATTGATAATGATTACCGACTTTCTTGTTTTGAAGACCGCAACATGTAGAAAGAAATATTATATCCCGTCTGTTTCCCTTGCCGATGGCGTCCTAAAACATAGCGTTTAATTTTGAACGGTATATTGTACGAATGGGCGGTATGCTGATCGCCCGCCCCTTAGCATTATTGCGTGTGAATGATTCACCTGGATCATTCACAAGAAAGATGATTACAAGAAAGTTGATATGGAGAAAAATCGGTAAATTCTTGAATATACTTTACATCAAATGTGTTCTTTATGAGTTTATGCAGCTGCTCGTATAATTTCCACTTTGATTTTTGCATCTAATGTTTGTTTTATGCTGTCAAACTAAAATTATCCGGTAATATGACATGATACCATACACTTTACTGTACGTTGATGGCCCGTTGATGGCCCTCTGACGTCACCCAAGCTCCATAGTCTAATTACGAACTGGCTTATTCCTGCGCAACCTAATTTTCATACCCTTTACAAAAGTGAGCAGTGCTCACCCAAGCATGAATTATTTTCGGACTTTTTGGTGTCATATGAAAGTTGAGATTATGAGCTTTCCATACATATAAAACTTTTTCCCCAGAATCATATATTTTGTATTCGGCAGCCATTTCAAAAGTGTATAGTTTTTTTTGGGATGCACGGTATAAACCTCGACATCTCTATCATAGGAGTTCAGTTATGGGTTCATTCTAGTCAGTCGATTGAGTCAAATCTGGGAGTTGGAGATCGTGGTGTTCACGATGTGAGTTATACCTCATGTTGGAGTTATGCTCAGTTCAGTGAATATTAAACAAGTAACCAAATAAATCTCGTCAACTCGTATCTGTATATCGAAGCTTGCGGAACGTGCTTTACAGAGTGAATGTGATTGTGGTTGTGATTTAGAACTATAGGCCTATAATCCCGGCCATCCAGACATCCATTATATAATCATCATCTTCATCCTATGACATTTGTCCGTCAAAACGATAAAATTCGTTACAATACATATTTTTGCTACAATTAACTTATTTGATGAGCTACAATTTATCAATACATATTACATTTGCCTGAAAAGTAGATGATCTGGCTAAAGGAAGACCTTTTACTTTTTAAATAAGAAATTAACAATATTTATATTCAAGATCAGGTCTTCTCTATCGAGACAATTCTATAAAGTATGGAAACTGCTTGTTCGTTTCCGATACTAATAGAAAACATCAGCGTTCCAAACGTATTTATTTCGTCTTGACAGTTTTAAGCCCAAAAAAGTGTGTGTGGGGGGGGGGGGGGGGGGGGGTCTGCAGCCCCCCGCGTGCTTTCTGATCGTGAGACCCCGAGTTCGAACCCTGCCGTTTGCCCTTCAGCAAGTCATGTAATCCACATTGCTGCTCTCTACACAGGTGTATAAATGGGTACCTGGTCTGGTGAAAATTAGATTGGTGCACCTATAGGATGTTCCATGGTGATGTGTTCCATTGCAGGCAGACTTGTTTGGTGCTCTCATTTTTAGTCTTAAATTACTCATTTTAGAATATGATTTGTAACTTGGACAATAGTAAATAGCAACTTGAGTTCATGATGAATGCAGGAGAATGTTTTTGGTGCTATTTTGTTGGTTTTGAAAAGTGATATTTAAGGCAATTTATTATACTTCAACCTGTCAGTTTTGAGGGTATGACTCTGTAGTCCCATGCATACCCACAGCTGTACCAACTCTACAAGTTCTACAAGTTCTACAAGTACAACTCCAAGTCATTGAACTACTATCAGTTGAGCTGAGGAGACTACAGCTTTGTTGAATAACTGGAATGAAATAACTACTCAGCGACTGGATGATATTATATTCTGAGAAAACTATTGTTCAAGGAGCAGCCATCTTGAATTTTTCTTAGGAATTTGTTTTACTTGGATTTTTTGATGATTCCTTGCTTTTATTGTTGATTTGAATACATATATTGAGATTTGATTAAATTATTCTTACTTGATCGGACACTATTGACATTGGAAAATGGAGCCATTTAAATTTTCCTTTGGAGTGTTTGTGATCTTCTTCAGCCTTGTCAATGTTGTGCTACCATACGACACCAGTGCACATTCAAAATCTGTTCCAGACCCCGGCATAGATTTGGAGCCCTCGACAAGTTTCTTCACATACTGGTCTCAACTACAAACGTGAAGCTCTAACCCGATCTACGGGCGAAAGATTCACAGATCGACGCACAGAAAATACCTACATATTTTCTTCACTGAAGCTTCAATACCCACGCCTCGACATTAACATCAAGGAGAGAAATCATGCATACTTCATGGTCCTACTTTTGCTTGCAGGAGACACGGAACCAAACCCGGGCCCTCGTCCAGTCAAGTACCCCTGTTTGATCTGCAAGAAACCAGCAAAGTGGGGCCAGCAGTGCCTACAGTGTGATACATGCGATGGTTGGTATCACACAGAGTATATGAACATGCCCAAGCAGATTTATGATACTTATGCAAATACTAGCGTGACATGGATATGCTGTCAGTGTGGACTACCAAATGTAATTTCATCCCTGTTCAACAGCTCAAGTGTCACTTCAATCGCCAACCAATTTAGCAGCCTGAGTAACACGTTGGGAGATACTCCAAACAACTTAATGGATGAGGCAGCCCTCCCTGAGTCTGATGGAAACAACATTCACATAGGCTCACCATCTGCTACTTCATCACCTAGAAGGAAAGTGGGCGCCCAACGTGCATCTGCTCAACAGATCCGCTTCTCAGGCCTGAGGAGAGGTTGAGAGATTCGTGCCTCTAGTAGAATTTTATCACCGTTTACACCGTTCTTATCGGTTTACTGCGTGTAACCGGAGGAGATTATCTCTATAATACCACTAGGTCTCGGGGGGGGGGGGGGGGCAGTTGACAGGGCATGGAATGTTGACGAAAGCTATTAAAATGGTTGAGTTGATTTCCACCGTGGTGGAGATCACGGCTAACTTAGTGAAACGTAATGTCATGGAAAACCATATTCCATCAAAGATGTCAAATCCTAACAACTCGAGTCCATGGATCACCAATCAGATAAAAAAGAAGATAAAAAGGAAACAGAAGCTCTATAACAAAGCCAAGCGTTCGGGAGACTGGGAGTCATTTCAGGACTATCAAAAGTCACTGCGAAAGGAAATTAGACACAACTATTGGTCCTACCAAAGCAACATGTTCACCGGATCGGACATAGCTGATAAACTGGAAGTTTATAAGATCAAAAAAGCAGGATCCATCAGGTATATCTTCTCTCAAGAGTGATGATAAAGTTGTCTTCGATGGAGCTGGTAAAGCAGAGGCGTTCAATCGCCAATTCCAGTCAGTGTTTACAGCCGAAGACACAATAGTTCTGCCCAATCTCGGAGAATCCAACGTTCCCACAATGGTCACACCAAATGGAGTCCATAGGCTTCTAGAAGCCATCAAGACGGACAAGGCTACTGGACCAGATGGAATTCCAGGCCGCTTTTTTAAGAGCTTCGCCAAGGATCTAGCCCCAGTACTGTGCTTCATCTTTCAACAGTCACTAGGAACTGGACAGATACCATCTGATTGGCGTCTGGCTAACATCGCACCAATATTCAAAATGGGAGATAAAAGCATACCTTCGAACTATCGACCTGTTTCGGTTACTTCCATATGCAGTAAGATGTTGGAACACATTATCTTCAGTCAGATAATGCACCACTATGACAACAATGGAATACTACACGACTCCCGGCATGGATTCAGAGTAGGTCGTTCATGTGAGACCCAGTTAATTTTGACAGCCGAAGATCTGGCACGTTCACTGGACCAAAAAGACCAGGTTGATGCGATTGCTCTAGATTTTTCTAAAGCATTCGACCGTGTCCCCCATGAGCGCCTTCTACTCAAACTCAGACACTACGGCATCCGAGAAGAGTTACAACAATAGATCAGATCATTCCTCATGGACAGATCCCAGCGGGTGGTAGTGGATGGCCAAGCATCTGACTCAATCCATGTGACATCGGGGGTTCCACAAGGAACAGTACTGGGCCCACTGTTGTTCATCACGTTCATAAACGACATCTTCAAAGGTATCACTTCTAAGCTTAGGCTGTTTGCAGATGATTGCCTCATATACCGTCCGATCCACAACATCTCTGACCACCATGCTCTTCAGCAAGACCTGGAACGTCTTCACCAATGGTCCCAAACTTGGCAGATGAAATTTAACACTGAAAAATGCCATCTTCTTCGGTTCTCCCTCCGGCGGAAGAACATTGAGGAAAACTACATTCTTGGAAATACCCAACTCACAGCAGTAAGTGTGCCGTCAGACTAGAGCCACGCTCTAGCCACGATCTAGACAATAGCTGATCACAATCACTGGAATGTATCTGCAAAATGTCTTTTGTCCAATGAGGATCTGAATGGGAAGATTATCTCACATGTGTCAATAGATATCCTTCCATGAATGCACAGACAATAGCTCGCTGAACAAAAGACTAGGTCGGCAAAAGACCCACGACCGACCCACGACCGCTTTTTAAGCTTTGGACATGTCGAAAGCGGTCGTGAGTCTTTGGCGTTCTGCTCTTTTGTTTAAGGGAGCCATTGTATGTCCATGCATGAGAGGATATCCTTTCACCTATGTGCGATAATCCTCCCATTTATTCGTCATTTAATCATCGTTCGGACAATGCTTCGCCTCCCACTGCCAAATTTATGAATGGGGATTATGGGGATTAGGAGCGGCGCGAGAGCGTAGCAATATGTGACGGGGGTATAAGCAACTACAAATATCTTGGTCTCACCTTCACACACAACCTATCCTGGCAAAAACACATCGATGGCGTTGTATCCAAATCCAACCAAATGCTCGGCCTTATCAACAGGAACCTACGACGCTCTTCCCAGAAGATCCGACAACAGGCTTACTTCTCCCTAGTCAGACCGCGTTTGGAATACTGTGCGACGGTCTGGAACCCATTTACAAAGAAGGGCACTTCAAGGATCGAAGCAGTACAGAGGCGAGCAGCAAGATTTGTCCTGCAAAAATACCACCATTCCGAAAGTGTGTCCGATATGATCCATCAACTTCAATGGACCACACTGGAGAGACGCGGACACATCTCCTGCCTCGCCATCCTCTTCAAAATTCAGCATGACATGGTAGCAATCAAACCGGACCAACTGCTCACACCAATGACCCCAAGCATCGCCAGACAATATCATCCAAATAAGCTGAAGCAAATACCCACACGTACTCAGCTTTACCAAAACTCTTACTTCTCACGGACTGTCACAGCATGGAATGCGCTCCCCAATAACATCTTGAATTCTACTTCATTAGGAGTCTTTGCGGGAGCAATTGCCTCACTTGGCCATTAGTGGCTGTGACATGATTTTTACTTGCACTTTGTATGATATGCACCAACAAGTCTGCACTGCATGGGATACGTCACCCGTTCCCCTCGACTCTACATCCTGACTGATGGATCCTGTCGAGTACCCAAGTAGAAGTAGAAGTAGGGTTGCCCGCCGCTAGTATGCTCCCGGGGAGTTGAGAATGTGTACAATATAATTGTACCAAATGACCAGGGATAATAATAAGCGCTTTGTAAGCGCAATGTAAATATTCAATATTATTATTATTATTATTATTCATTGTTCTGATTCTTCGCAGGCTTCCATAACATAATTTTAATATAACTACTTGTTTAATGAGCTTGCGCATCATGTGTGTAATATGTAACTTTTGTAAATTGCTCTTCCATGTATTATTGTAATTGCCAGTTGTTATAATTTGTTTTCAGTACATGGTATAAAAAAAAGGATTGCTTATTTTGTTTGCTTAAAGTTGCGCGGACAAGACATATAGAGGGCCGGTGAAAAAATTACTCAGCCGCCCGCATTGGGCCGCGCGCGAATTTTTTTTTCGTACGCGTAAGAGCAAATTTGATTTTTTTTTCTGCGTCTTGAGAGAGACTATCACTCGCGCATGCACAAAGCCAAAATTTCCGACTTTCATAATATCGAACATCGAGTACGATTACGCAAAAGAAACGAAGGAAGGACTGGGATTCGAACCCGGTGACTTTAGGTTATCAGAATAGCACGCTAGCGCTATCCGATTTCGCCACAGTGAGTGGGATGATTTGCAGCGGTTTTTGGGGATAGATATATAAACCTAACCCAAACCCTTACCTAATCCCTAACCCTAACCTAAACCCTAACCCTAACCTAAACCCTAACCCTAACCCTAATTTGGTGGCTATAGGTCAGATTAGAGGCTATAGGTCAGATTTAGTGGATATAGGTCAGATTTAGTGGCTATAAGTCGGTATATTATAAAAGGCGGACATTTTGGCTTTGCGCATGCGCGAGTGATAGTCTCTCTCAAGACGCAGAACAAATCAAAATTTGCTCTTACGCGTACGAAAAAAAAAATTCGCGGGCCGCGCCATGACAGTCAACTAGGCTAGAACGAACGTGCTGCTAAAAGGGGATACCATTAGTTTGTACAGACGGCGCGTCTCGTGCGTAGCGCGCGCGTAATATGACTAGCGTCCTCTATTTGCCTTGTCCGCGCCACTTTAAAATGTATTTATGTTATTATATTATAATATTATATTGCTGTTTAAGCCCATTTTGTTCTATTATATTATGTACTGAATTGTAAATCAATATTTTGTTATTATGTTCTCAGAAAAATGAAATACTTATACGAATTTGAATACTCTTGTAGTTTTGCTATTTAAAAAGTCTTCTCGGACTAGATTTTTGTAGTTACATTACTTTTCAATGTTTGTCTTTGTAATTTGTTTACAACACATGGAACGTACTACATTGCCATAGTGTGAATTGTCCTGTCTGGTGGTGATCAATATGCCTACATCATCATGCCATATTTAGCAATTAATTCAACTTCATTAGTGCATGTTTTCAACATTAAACATAATGAGGGTGAAATTCTAGATGGCTTATATTGGTCTTCGTTTGTTCTAGCGTTTATATTTCCTAGTGGTACTTCATTAGTCTACATTTGAAGGATATCAGGGAATGTTCTTAGCTGCATATTGGTTATTCTGTAAATGGTGTATTGGAATTGTTTGAAGTGCTCTCACGACACGTCTTACCTTTGTACACTTTATGCAATGATTCTTTCTGTAGTAGTTGTATGTTCAATTATTTCTGTATTATACAGAGTGTCCCAGATAAAACGAAACCGGGTTTCATGGCAGAAATTTTCTGTCATAATGAATAATTCCTTGATGATTTATATATGTCTGAAAAGCTCTGTGTCTCTTCTTTCATTTGATGTACAACTTATGGTACATAATTCAAGCATGACTGAATTAGAACAATGTAAAGTGGTGTTACTAATATTCCATTTGCACGCATACATTTTAAGTTTGGGTGAGTTTTTTGGGTGAGTTTTAAGGGTTGTAAACGTACTTATTTTTAAAAAGGACAAACACCACATAAAAGTTCATATTTTTAGACTCAGCACCTTGCCGCCCATGGATTTGGTGGCGCTACATTGACGATGTCTTCTTCATCTGGACCAGCGATGAAGAGAGCCTACACACATTCATTGACCACATGAATTCCTTCCACAGAACCATAAAGTTCACTTCTGACTTCTCCCTAGATGAAACCCACTTCCTTGATGTCACCATCAAGAAGGAGAACAGCCAGATCACCACCAGTCTCTACACCAAGCCCACAGACACCCACCAGTACCTCCATTCATCTAGCTGTCACCCCCGCCACTGCAAAACAGGTATTGCTTACAGCCAAGCCCTTCGACTCCGCCGCATCTGCTCCAAGGACTCTGACTTTTCCCTCCATGCCAGAAATCTCAAGACACACCTCACAGCCAGGGGTCACAGTGCCAAAGCAGTTCATCTATCCATTAACAAAGTTCGTTCTCTCCCCAGATCCGAGGTTCTGAAGAAGAAGACTCCCAACCAGAGCACCACTGTTGTCACACCCCTTGTGACCACCTTTCATCCCAACTTACCTCCCCTACGTCGCATATTGACTAACAATCACCACATTCTGCACACTTCTGATCCCATACAGCAAGGCACATTTAAGTGCACCGCCGACAGATGCATTGTGTGTCAGGTACATATCAATCAGGATGATACCTTCACCAGCCACTCCAACGACATCTCTCACCATACCAAGGGCCACATCACATGCACCACCACCAATGTTGTATATCTTATCACGTGCAGAGTCTGTGGCATGCAGTACGTAGGCGAAACCAGGAACACCCTCAAGAGACGCTTTTACGGACACAGATCCACCATCCACACCTCCAAACATGACGCCCCAGTCGGCAACCACTTCAACCTACGTAATCACTTTCATTTCTGACATGATTCTACAGGGAATAGAATCTCTAGGTAACCGCCCGGACACACTCCGCTCCAGCAGAGAGAAGTATTGGATAAGACGTCTCTGCACCATTCATCCCCGTGGTCTCAACATCCAAGAAGGCAGTGATTAACCTTTGCATCTCCCCTTCATCGTCTGCACCACCATTTGTTTGTTTTCACCCCCCATATCGATACTTTACTTTGTTCCACATACTATTCATATTCTTATTTCCCATTTTATTTTCCCCATATATTCATTCTAGTTTCCTTTGAGATTACATTATATACACTGTCACCATTCATACACATAATCATGTTAGTTTATTAATATGTTATACTTTTGGCATTTAATTTCTCTCTATAGGTACACTGTCCATAGACATGGGCTTATTCATATACATCCACATTCTCATCATGCATAGTTCCACCTCTATTTTGATCATATTGTTCCACCCTCATTTGTCTCTCCACCTTCCCTCTGATTACCTACCCATTTAGGCTTCCGTTTGTTCACTATTTCTTTTACACTCCCTGTCCCATTCATTTGTCTATGTTGCTTCCCTACATATCATCACCTACTGGGTCCTCATCCTTTCCACTCTCTCCTTTGAACTCGCCTATCCTATTCATCCGATCCTGCAACACACTTCACTTCACTTTCTTTGTCCTAATCCTCTCGCTCCCATCCCCTACACTCATAATCACCTCTATTGTTCCTCCCCTCTCAGTGCCCCAGTGTGCACTCCCACACCTCATCAACTGTCTTTTGTTCACATGTCTCTTTCAATTTCTTGATTTATTTCTTTGATCCTCCCTACCTCTATTCTTCTCTAAGCCTTACACTCTCATCACATTTTCTTTGACTGTAGCCACTTAAGGACCCACCCATGCCTGTTTGACCTGATTGGTCAAGCAGTCCTGACACTCACCCACTCACAGTTGCTTTCATTGTTTTGTGTCTCCGCCTCCTTTCCTCTTTCCAGCCCCCCTTCCATACATGTGTTTATGTTGGTATATATTCTGTGTTTTTTCTGTAGTAACTGTCATTTGTGCCCTGACGAAGATTCTGCTAGGATCGAAAGGTAGGCTGTATACGACTCTCATTCATATTTTAATCTTTTACATGACACCTCATGCTCAAAAAATAAATAATTTATGCCAGAGAACGAGTACAATGAAAACATGCCTGATTTCTGCCCAAATGAGTGAGAGTTAAGTAAGAAGTCGCTCAGCTTTCCTGACTTAGCAGCTGACAATGGACTTTGATGCATG
>JBAMJV010006911.1:0-18546 GCA_037951105.1 Echinarachnius parma | reverse complement strand
CCCAACAAAAGCCCAGCGGTCTGCATGTGGCCGCGTGTGCGAGCCAAGACCGAATTAGCGAACGCACTATTCATCAGTGCATGCAGCTGGTGACGTCTTTCGCGCATGCGCAATTCATTCCTTGTTTTGACATCAGCATGAACAGAGGCAAATTATACGGAGCTCTCTCCGCTCCCCACGCCACGCAGCCACTGAGTAGCCTGGCCTCGATCGCAGCGGATTGCCCGCCCGCGCTGTCCGGCCTGGTGGCTGTGTGGCGCTGGCTGCTCGGCATGCACAGCTAGCTAGCCTGTCAAATCAGCATGGCAGATGTGTATCGAAAGGCTTTCCGTTTGTTTCTGAAATGATTACAGAGACATGTCGTTACCTAACATTCTCTCCACCTCGAATAAAACAAAACAAACAACAATCACACAATAACTGAACCGCTAAAACGGCCTCAAAACTAATATAAGATACAGTTAGTATTGAGTAGATCCAAAATGATTACCATTACGAATTGATGACTATATCCTTCTAGCCTTTTTTTCAGGTACATTTTATATCGGCGATATCCCGATCCGTGATACTAAAATACCTTTTTGCAGTGCTCCTATATTATGTGTGAGAGTGGTTTGTGTGTGTGGATGCAGATACGTTTGTTTCTGTTTATTTATTGGTAAACATAAATATCATATTTGCACTATTTTATATTCTTGCATCATTTCATCAATTTTCCTTGAAAATAAAACAATAAGGATAAATGTACAAACAGTTACATATTTTCAACGTGAATTCATAATTATTTTAAATCTAATTCATAATAATGTATCTTATATGTAAAGATAATTGTTTCAATATAATTACGATGAACAAATACAATCGTAAATAAACTTGAGTAGAATCGTATAACATACATGTAGACTGAGTTATGGGCCTAATTTATTTTTTGTTTAATAATAATCTCGGCCTCTGCTTTAGCATTACAGTATTTTTGTTAGCAGTATACAAATGTTTTATGTCAGAGCGGTACATCGTGGCAGTTCGGTAAAAGAACAATCATAATTATAGCTACGATGTAAATCTGATCGTAAAATGAATGAATGGATGAATAACAAGATAGATGATATAATTATGGATATTTGTTTACAAATATAAACTAATAAGATAATCAACTAATGAACGAACGAATGTATGAGTATACGAATTAATTAATTTTTTGAATAATACATGACTGTGTTCATTATAATTTGTGCGGGGCTCTGGGTGGGTTGACTATTTTAGGGAAAAGGTTTTTCGCAGTGAAAAATGGGTTTGACGGGCATTATGACTTCATAATTTATCACACAGGAATCTTACGAATTGATCTTCGAACTGTGTATTGTTCGCTCCATATAATGATAACATTATGATAATATATAGGGAACATATTTCTCAGATGCTGCGGTATTTTGTTGAAGCCCCAAAATGCAAAACAAATATGTTCTATAAACCAATCTACATATCTATCTATCTATCTATAAACCAATCTACATATCTATCTATCTATCTATCTATCTATCTATCTATCTATCTATCTATCTACATATCTATCTATCTATCTATCTATCTATCTATCTATCTATCTATATATTTTTCTATCTTTCTATCTATCTATCTATCTATCTATCTATATATCTATCTATCTATCTATCTATCTATCTATCTATCTACCTATCTATCTATCTATCTATTTATACATAATCTATGAAAAAATCTATGAAATATATATTATATAAAAAAGTCAATAAAATAAATTTGGACTCTATAATTCATTGGTAAAGTCTTTATTCAATTCAAGAAAGGATTAAATAGTTATTAATTAGTTTTGAAGGAATATATATATATATCTGTATATATATATTATTTACGTATTGATATATTTATTCATGTATTTATTTATAATTTTACAAATATTTGTTTAACCTAATCTTTACTGGTGCCTACTGATGCGCTCCTTTGTGATACATTTTGAATGGATGGTGTGACGCGCGGTCTCTATTGACAAAGATAAGAGAGGATCGAGATGTCATTTTTCAATAGACCGATAAGGCGTGGCCCACTTTGAGTGCCCATGTATTGTGCACAGGAAGTGCAAGTTCTAGTGTAATTGTTCGCGTAAACCCTAGTGATGCTTTCCTTTGTGATTAAATATATGGATGGCCTGACGGTCTCCATTATAAAAGATACAAGAAGTGAGAGTTGTTGTATTTCAATAGACCGTGGACGCATTGCGCACTTTCAGATTACGCGCGTATTGTTTATAGGAAATGAAAGTGTTCCGCAGAAATCAATACCCAAACAAATCAAACAAAACTCAAATATAGCGCTAATCAAAGTACCGCATATTATGCGGTGCTTTGAATATTTTTTCTTGAGAAAGAAAGGATTAAACAGTTAGTTGTTTATTAGTTGTGGGTAGAATATTTTTCATAGTTCTAAAGATACATGAAATTTCATTTGTAGCTCAACGAAAATAATGCAATGATTGCGTCGCAAAAGATTCCCAAACTAAAGCGATGATAATGTGTCATAAGCGTATATAAACACACACAATATATGTTTATAATCATGGCGAGTTTTTGTCAAGGCATATTAGAACGATTGAAATAAAATGAATATGTTTTGCTTGCAAAAGCATGTATTTAAAAAAGGACAGTATTCTTTTATATGTTTTAGTTCATCATCATTATCATCATTACCATCATCATCATCGATATCATTATCATCATCGTTATCATCATCATTATCATCATCGTCATCATTATCATAATCGTCATCATCTTCATCAGTATAATCATCGTTAATTTCATTCATCAGCATCATCGACACGATCATCATTATCATCAGTATCATCATCGTGAATTTCATTCTTATCATCATCTTCATCAGCATCATCGACACGATCATCATCATTTTCATCATTTTATCATTATCATCATCATCGTCATCATCATTATCAGCATCATTATCATCAGTATCAGCATCATTATCGTCATCATCAGTATCATAATCGTCATCATTATCATACTCGTCATCATTATCACACTCGTCATCATCTTCATCAGTATCATCGTGAATTTCATTCTTATCATCAGCATCATCGACACGATCATCATTTTCATCATTTTATCATTATCATCATCATCATCGTCATCATCATTATCAGCATCATTATCATCAGTATCAGCATCATTATCGTCATCATCAGTATCATAATCGTCATCATTATCATACTCGTCATCATTATCACACTCGTCATCATCTTCATCAGTATCATCATCGTGAATTTCATTCTTATCATCATCATCTTCATCAGCATCATCGACACGATCATCATCATTATCATCGTCATCATTATCAGCATCATTATCATCAGTATCAGCATCATTATCGTCATCATCAGTATCATAATCGTCATCATTATCATACTCGTCATCATTATCACACTCGTCATCATCTTCATCAGTATCATCGTGAATTTCATTCTTATCATCATCATCATCGACACGATCATCATCATTTTCATCATTTTATCATTATCATCATCATCGTCATCATCAGTATCATAATCCTCATCATTATCGTCATCATCATTATCATACTCGTCATCATCTTCATCAGCATCATTTTCATTACTATCATCAGCATTATCACCATCGATATCATTATCATCATTAATCGTCATCATCATTATCAGTATCACCTTCATCATCATCATTATCATCATCAGTGATGAACCAGTTACCGACATCATTGCAACTTATCCAATCAGTGTAAGCACAAATTTAAGCAGAGAACATTCCATTTAGTTATGTAATCATACAAAAACACATCACTTTATTCCATGAATTTACTCAACTTGTCGATGTCATTACTAGGTGACACCCAATATTTATTATGAAAGATGCATACTACTACATATTCAAACTCCATGATGATTGCACATTACATTTCATTTTTGTGCATTTATTATGATGACAAATAATTCTTATCAAACAATATATCATCCTCCTGATATTTATATCCATGCTGTGAGTATAGTTCACTTGAGTACTTCAGTATATTCCATGCTCATGTTGATACAAGATCTACATAATTAATTCAAAGATATGTAGTATGTATTTTTGCATATGAAATATCAAGTAATTACATTTTCAAATTCAAATTATGTACATCAAAATATTGCAAAAGGCAAGTTTTGATACATATTTCTTCCAATGGTCATGAATAAATTATTACAATTTAGAAAAAATCAATTCATGAAGAACATGTCTGTGAGTAGATACGAGAATTGACAGCAATGTACAATTTTACACAATTTATAAATTACAAGATCATGTAGTTGGACAGAAAGCATACCTATAATAACAAAATATAAAGTAAAGGTACACAAAGTATGAGTCAAAATAAATACTGTACTAATCTAAAGTGTTCAATGTCACTTGTTGATCCGTCATAAGATTTACACAAAACATTTCATACATTTACATATCACATGCTGGGAATATCTCATGTCGGAAGAAATATTTTCATGTCAAGGTAATAACAATAAGTCACTCGTACATGTAGATCCATGAGATGCAGATACACGCTGGAAATATCACATGTCCATAAATAGATATTGAATTCTTTCACCTCAACGTAATAAACATATAAAGTCACTCGTAGCGGCTCCTCATCATGAGCAGATACATGCTGGAAAAATCACATGTCCATCAAGGAAAATTTAATTATTTCATCACAAAGTAATAAAACATTTAGCGTTCTTATAAGGTCATTTGTAACCTTATGAGCAGATACATGCTGGGAATATCAAATGTCCATAAAGAAATATTCAATTCTTTCACCTCAATGTAATAATCAGTAAGTGTTCTTATAAAGTCGCTTCACGGTATGTATGTGAGTGAAGAGACACATTATACAAATAAACTCAATCATTGTAATAAATAAGGAAAGATCGTGTATCCACAAATAAATCAATTTGATCATCTATACATACAATTAGTGAAATAATGTTATGGCAACAATGGCATAGATATGAAAACATGAATTAAATACGATGCATCAAATGAAAGCAGATCTATACAGAATAATTAACCCATTTTGTTATTCCAAATTATTCAATGTATTTATGTTTCATGTGTCTTTGGTAACTGATGATTACATGTAGCCTAACAACAAGGATTAAGATCATCAAGTTCTGTACTATCCTGAGCGATAATTTGCTTTGGTGTGGTATCGTTCAAAGCAAAGGATGTGGAGAGGGACTTCACACTTTCTGCACATAAATCTTGATTCAGGGCGTGATGTTTGATCTCCTTTTTGCTTCCGTTTTCCTAGCGGCTTAGGCTTGCACGCAACACATGGTCGAGTTGCGTCTGGCTTATTTGCTGTAGGAGGGACATGCATGGGCCAATGTTGAGATTCTGAAAATTCCAGCCTTAGTACGTTTTCCTTATTGCATCTCCTCCCAGATCGGACTGGTCGCGGTCGGTCCTGCGCAAGCTGGTTGCCAAAGGCAATCATCTGCTCGATGAGGTCTATGACAAAGTTTAAATGGTCTACATTCCTGTCTGATACATGGCAGTACACAATGTACGCATTCGTCACCGCCAAATCGTTCAGATGAAATATGAGTTTTTTATACCACTTGAGAGATTTTCTCATATCTGCGTATTTGTTAGTTAGAAAGTCTGACAAGTCTACTCCACCCATGTATTTGTTATAATCGAGAACAACGTCTGGTTTTTGAATGTTTTCCCCTGTCACAGGATGTTTTTTCTGTGTATCACTGAAGGTGTTGGTATGGAGAGTGCTCAGCATTGTTACATCACGTTTATCAAACCACAGCATGGCGAGCAGTTCCTTAGATCGTCTGAAGATGGACATCCCACGGGTTAGCTTTTGAGCCGGTTTCAGATTTTTAGGCATTTCACGTCTATTTGCTCTAACAGTTCCACAAGCATGGGTCCTCCGCTTGAAAAGTTCTGCAAAAAGTGTAGGACTTGTGTACCAATTGTCCATGAAAAGGCGGTATCCTTTGTCCAAAAGTCCTGTCATCATTGACATCACAAGTCCAACAATGGTGTCCTTAGCTTTACCGGTGTAAAGTCTAAATTTCCACGTATATCCAGTCGGATCACATATCTTATACGCTTTCATGCCATACTTTGCTGGCTTGCGGGGGTTATATGTCTTGAAGCTCAGGCGCCCATAGAACTTGATGAGGGCCTCGTCGATCGCGATGGAGCGAAATGGTGTGAAGACTTTATGGAACGCTGTCGTTACTGCGTCATAAAATGGCCGGAGTTTGAAGAGCGGGTCGTAGCTTGGGTCACTGCGCTGCTTGGCCTGGTTGTTATCATTGAAGTGAAGGAAGCGGAGAAGAAGAGTGAAGCGGTCCCTCGTCATAGTCTGGCCGAAGAAAGGGGTGGCAAGGATGTTCCTGGTAGACCAGTAGAGATGGATTGCAGGTTTCCCGACGACTCCCATGAGCATGCATAACGCCCAGAAGATGATGAGCTCTCCTGCAAAATAAAAAGAAAGAAAAAACAATTCTTCAATACTTCATACTCTTCATACATGTAAAAATGACACGAGTCATAAACTTCACTATAAATATCAAACTAACATTTGAAAAGGTCTTTTGTCAACACTATGCCACATACATGTAGTTACAGAACATCTTCTTAGTCTTACAATCTTCTTACATTACAATTGAAAATAAATAAGATAATAGAAACCCTTTTTTATTCGTATGCTGAAGAAAAACAGAAATAATACATATCAATTGTATGTTTAGTAAAGGTAATTTTGATATTATTTCTGGATTAACAAAATACAAGTCTTAGACTGTACATACCTGCACTAGTTCTGGTCCAGTTCTTGGCTGGTGATGATGGCGATGGAGGGGATTCTCTCAGGACCGAAGACGCGTATTTGTTGGTCTCAACTGCAACTTCCTCAAATGTTTCCTTTGACACAAATTTGAGATAACAGTCCAGCGGAGTTGAAGTTGGTGACAGGCCTGTATCAGGACTGATACCAGGGGTGCCTGTAAACTCGAAGTGTTGAGGTCCGTCAGATGGGTTATCCTCCCAGGTCCGCCCCACTGGCTCTGCAGCTGCGACTCGACGACGCTTGTTCCCGCTATCCCCCGGCACGGAAGCGGTCGCAATGGGCTCGGCTGCATGTTGGTCCCCCCTAACTCCCCGGTCGGTTCGGTCTGGATCGAGGGTATCGTTACGAGCGCTGGCGGGGTTTACATGAGTATTTCCATTCGTGGACTCTGCTGTATTCTCCGATTCAAAGAAATCATCGAACGTCGTGGTTTCATATTGTTCATTTTCTACGTCCGACGAATACTCTTCTTCGCTTGATAAGTCCATTTTATCAAATTCATTTTCAGAGTCCGAGTCAAGGATCGCTTCTCGAGCATCTTCAACGCTAAACAGAGACTTCGTTCCATGACGAGACATTTTGAGATACGATGTTACATTGATAGTGATAAGCTATTACCAACGAATTGAGAACTAATTTGTGAAACAAACTACTCATGAAAATCAAAACGTTGTACTAAATAGTAAAAATCCGAGACTTTATGGCACGATGCGCAGTTGATATACGACAAGCTTGCATTGAAATAATGGGAATGACTAGATCGAGACTAGCTAATATCCTAAATAATAAACCGGCCCGGTAGCCTGTATACGCATGAATGACCTGGAGATCAGAGCTAGGGCTTACCGCGAGCGAGACGGCTTATAACACTGTAAGCTATTCAATTCTGGGCCCAGTACCGTGTATAGGCGTGAATGAATATCGATCGATCTCATTGTGTGTACGTGTGCGCGCGTGCCGTGTACAAAAGATACACAGAGCGAGTTTGGAATTCGCTGCTTGTAAAATCATAATGTCCGGCTTACACAGTTCTAGGTAATAATAGACCCAGCGAAACCAAAATCCAGTCAAAATTGCATAAACTCACTTGTATGTGTTTGTATACGAATATCCTGAAAGAGGACTCATGCATTTCCATGCTAAACTTGTAATAAAACAAAAAATACACAACTACAGTCGGTAAAAATTGAGATGCATGTAGCCAAGAGATCAAGGTTTGTATCCATATAATTTATATTTAATTTAGAAGGAAAATAGATGTATTTTTATGCAATTAAACTAGCCCTTTCTCGGACCCGAGAAATCTCGGTTCCCGTCTGTGAGTAGGCTCCACGGGAACCGAGAATTCTCGGGCCCCGTAGTAAACGGGTTAAAACTCCACATTTCCTGAAATGATTACATAACATATTATGAGGGACGCAATGAAATGCTCTCGAAAAATCAAGGAAAGCAATGTGTTTATCTACGCCAGAGTCTATAAAGTTCACCCAATCATGAATAGCTTGGATAAATGTTTAGCTTTTCGCGAAATCCATGCTGATCTTCGCTCCGACTCCCTGCCATACGCCATTAAATATCAGAATTAGACAGCACTGTCAGCAGTGACACAAGGCCTCTTTCAAAGTACGATTCCGGAACTCTGCCTATGTCATCACTAAAGGTTCATTTGGCGGCAGTCAACCGGTTCAGATCAGACATTCAACAGGCCAACCTCATTTATTCAGTAAAACACATGCAAACACTGAAACCGTTAGGTTGCTCTTGGCTTTGTGATTGTATTAGCATGCCACGTTATTGGTGGACACACTGCAATTTTTACTCTTATAAAACACATTATGCGTGCCCTATTTATTCAACATTACAATCAATTATTCAATCGATACTGATGTTCCATACTTCCGAATAACCAAATAACTTTCAAAATGCTTGCCCGATTACCATCCATGAAGCACGAAATTACGTGTTCTACAACTATCTACCTAATCATACACTTAATTTTTATGCCCCAACTAACCAATAACAACTAAAACCATTCAACTTTTCAATATGTCAAAACTAACACATAACAATTTCACATTCTATAATCAATTAACACAATATGAACGATCAATCCTTATTTCTCATAATCGACCCCTAATAATTCCCGATTACTATCACAAATGACAAATTAAGCCCTATTTCCGTCTTATATGGCCTATAAAATCATCCAATCCCCTTTATAATCATAGATCCACAATTCCACAATCAAACCCTGCCAATGTCCAATGTCTTTATTACCGCGAAATACAGTGCATGTTTTCTTTATATAACTTATATTTTCCGTAAATCCATATAGTATGAGCCACATTAATTCATCTATGCATTCTCTATTATATGTGGTAGTATATTTAGCTAAATTTGGACGTTGATAGATCTAGGTATACGTTTATTGTTATTTATGTTCCATAATGCTGCATCTTCTGGAGCCAGTGTGTGAGGGTTCACATGCCCTAGGGCAACAGTAATGTACTTTACTTTTGTGAACCCTGACCCACACACTGCTTCTAACTATTTTCTTCTGTCTTGTAACTTGTATTTTTTGTAATTTGTGCATATATAGTTGTGTTGTATTTTACATTGTATTATGCTTTTTGGTCGAATAAATAATAATAATAATAATAATACTTTGTGATATGACTTACTTAATTACCACACGAAATTAACCATGATTTAGTGGCTATTTATTACAATAATTATGATTAGACAATTTGATTACTCGTTAAACGTACACTTGAGTGTTGGTACTTTCTCAAATGCCCCTTGAGACTAAATTGGTAGGTTTTAATTACATTTGAAAGTTCGTTGAATAAAACATGTAACATGAGAATTCAAGATATTGTATACTCATAAGTTTACTGACAGGGGGAAGTTTTACTTTTTAGAAAAATGCAGAAAAATGCTTATAGACTACTTTGAACAAATCATTTTAAACGGACACACACAGGGCCTAATGGAGTCATCTGACCACTGAAGAGAGAGCGGTCTTAAATATACCGAAAAAACACATCACATTAAGTAAATTTTACCAATAAGATAAACAATTTATTACAATTGACAAGTTGTTCAACAAGTATGCATTTACCGCATCCGTTTTTGCAGCACTAGTAATTACAGAATCTAAAAAAGAGTTTCAAAAAAGACTTGTCAGTCCTAGGTCCTTCTGTGCTCCATCATACAACGGGTAAATGTCCACCTTGGTAGAATCATCACTTTTGATTGGACCATGTAGACAGGGTGCCTTCTTCTGCAGCATGTCATCTAACGTTAGCACAGTCGTGCCTGCTTCACTCCATATTAGAAATGTTAAAGACTAATAGTCGCCGAGAGTTCGATGGTAGGCCTTGTAGACGGATTTGCGTGATTGATGTGGAACAGGTATCTACAGAGTTCTAAGATATAATTCACTTTGCACTCTTCTATGTATGACCTCTGTTAGTAGTTTTAGCCAATTACTGTACTGTGACATATACGTAAGAAGAATAATATATTGATTCGAAAATATAAACATATTCAGTTGTTTTAGAAACATCCATGATATGGTTTCTAAACGCTTATAAATACTTGTCTTTCTCGTTGCTCATATAGGTACAACATGATGTCACTGCTGCATGTTTTGATCTTCGTATACCTGGCCACGCGTGCTGTTCATGGTATTTCATCGGTTGCATCTCCTCTGGGAACAAACGTGACACTTACATTCCATCATCGATTGATACAGCAGGATGAGGATTTTAGATTTTTTATTACTATTGAAGGCAATGGTCAACCATTCTACGATAGTAATATAATTTATGCAGAAGGTCTGAAAGCAGGACAATATGATCGGTTCGGTGCCAGCCATCGTCAATCAGAAGGAGATGTTACCATTAGTGTGAATATTTCCAACTTACATGTTGTTGACGAAGGTTCTTATATAGCTACCATATGGGAGAACTACAAGTCACCAGAAATAAGACAAACGGTTTACGAGACTTTCCTTCAAGTAACTTTCCAACCGGGGAGAGCAAAATGTGAATCTCAGACGCCTTATCCTTCCAGCGATTACTGGACAACTGTCTATTGTAACGCAACCCTTGGAAATGACGATCGCGGGAATCTAGTCTGTCTTCAGAACAGCATTCCGATGCCCTACCTTCAACCTGTACACCATCTAGGCATTCACATGACTGCTGCCTTCTGGGTAGATCCGAAGGTCGAGGTTAGGTGCTGTTCCACCAATGAGAGCTCTACGGTTGACCAAGACGCCTGCAACCATTTCGTGTTGTCAGCAATCAACCCATCAACTCCATCGCAATCAAGTATGTATGAAAGTGACATCGCCGTTCTGTATATAACGTAGATGGGCTATTTGGAATAGAAAAAAACATAATTGGTGGCACACTGTAAACTATAAACTGTTTATGTCATCGTCTCTATACAGGGTGCCCCCCCCCCCCCCCCAACAAACGGAACGGGGTACTTACCAAAATAAAGCAACATAACGACTAGGTTCACGGGATAGGGCATCCTTGCCAAAGAAAAATGATACCAAGGACAGTAATTTTAATCGAGTAGTTTTTGTTTTAGGACGTCTTAAGAGAGACCATGTCAGGTTCCCATTTTTGTCAAATTTTAACTATATCATTGCCTGATAAATCGTTATTACTGCCAGTCATAACATCGAACAACGAGCACAACAAGCGCCATTGTTACTGAAGTTTGCATTCAGCTTTGTGCCGAGAGAGTGGGCATAGTTGTTCCCCAGCTAGCCACCTGAAGTCGGGCCGATGTCGGAATTTGGTTGCCGGATGTCGGCATATCGCCGTTGGCTCGAGGTTAAAATGTCCGCCAGCCCAACATCGTCACGACGTCATTTTTGTGATATATTGGCATAACGTCATTTTCCGACAATGGCCCAACATCATCTCATGACATGATGTTGGGCCATTGTCGGAAAATGACCTTATGCCAATATATCACAAAAATGACGTCGTGACGATGTTGGGCTGGCGGACATTTTAACCTCGAGCCAACGGCGATATGCCGACATCCGGCAACCAAATTCCGACATCGGCCCAACGTCAGGTGGCTAGCTGGGTCGATGCTTTTACGGGTATGAACTTCTAGGAAGTGCGATTTATTAGGCACTGACGTGGTAAAAATTGACAAAAATGGGAACCTAAAATGGTCTCGCTTAAGAATACAAGATACATATTGTTTATGGGTTCTTTTATGTACCAGCTAAACAACGATGAAGTACCCCAGGCACGAACACCTATGTTTGTGAAGAATAATGAAGTACACAAGTATCGTACAAGAGAGGCTGATCTTTATCATTTATCATCTGTTAGAACTCAACTTAGAAATAATACGCTTGCATTTACTGGCCCAATGCAGGGGTGTCGATCCTGGGGGGGGGGGGGGGGGGGCCAGGGGGGGGGGGGCGGTCGCCCCCCCCCCCCCCCCCAATGAAAATATTGTGGGGGCGAACATATCATTTCGCCCCCCCAAAAATTCCGAAAATGAGGAAGAAAACAAATCGAGTGATATAATGCCAAAGAGGGGAAAGACACATTTATCAATAATTAATCTTCAAAATAGCCGTTTTTTTAGTTTGAAAAGGACTGTAAATCTTTTTTTTTGCCGCGCGCTTCGCGCGCATACAGTTTCTCATATTGCAAGTTTTATTTGGGTTGCAGGAACTCACCTTTTGAAATGTGTTGGGCAGCGTGATTTCTCAAATGCACACCTCAAACGAAGTTTATTAAACCCTCATCTATAGATAGCACACCGTCACAGAAAATAAAATAATCTTGGTACATATGCGCTGAACGCAAATCAAATTGGAATATCATGTCCCCCCACATTTGAAAAAGGAGCAGATTGTCCCCCTCCCTTTGTCATTATGTATGTTTCGTTCCATACCTATATACTTCATATTGCGTGAAATTTCTGTCTCAGGTGTGCACCAAATCGCACAATTTCACGCCCAAAAATACAAAAGCTCCCTACTGTCCCACACCCTCCCCCGCTCGGTCGCTTCGCTTCCTCGCAATGTCTCCGGTACATTTTTGAGAAATTGTTGACGCCCTTGCTTAGTTTCACGGGAGCCCAATGCCCAAGACTATATCGATGGCTCATACATGATCACGTGGATCCATCTCATGCAAGGCTCAGTCTTTTCCTCGCTGTGCCCTTTAAAAATACGTTATGAGTAGGTTCACAATTTTATACAATTTTAACACCCATGCTAGGAGCAAATGTCTGAAATCTAAAAGCTTCCGGGGGCTTCGCCCCCTGGACCCCCATTATTGCCCCCAAATGTGGGTGCCCCCCAAAGTCAGGTCTTCGAGCCATCAAGACACTTTCAATGAGCGCATAATTAAACTTCCGGGCATGCCAATGTGGGGCTTTTAGCTCTCTCAGTGGTCACTCTGGAAAGTTTTTCAAATTTCGCCCCCCCAATCTCAAAAACGGATCGACACCCCATGTATTAGAACTCTATTAATTGTTCTGTTAGACAGGCTGTCAGCCTATCTGTATTTAAACGTAAGCTAAAATCCCTTTTACTTGTCAATTATTATGAACCCTAATTATGGTGATTGAATCGAGTTAATCTGTCAATCAATCATTCAATCTAACAATCAATCAATCAATCTAACAATCAATCAATCAATCAATCAATCAATCAATCAATTAATCAATCAATCAAACCAATCAATCAGTCAATTAAATCATACCGTAGAACACCATCGTCAAGCACCCCCCAAGCACCTATATGCATCTTGCTTTTAAAGAGCCCGCTCTCTGTCCAAACGGTAAACTTTAATCAAGAATGCAAATAATGGTGAGGACTATTCATGAGGATAATAATGGAGGTGAATCTCATGGAAACGTCTTTAAAAGCATAAGTATAAGTGCGTATAAGCGCTTGGGGGGGGGGGGGGTGCTTGACGATGGTGTTCTACGGTATGACATCCGAACTAGCTACTTGTAGTTGGTATACGTAGGAGTGGTTCTCGGTTGAATTTAAACCTGATTTAGTTTCTTCTCAACGACAATTTACATTATTTTGTTTTTAACGTAAGCGCCAATTTACGTGAGCTGTCATGGATTGCATATAGTATATCAACACACTGTTGGGTCGCGTAACCCAACACTCCGTAGACTTGGGTGACCTGTTTCACGAAGCGGCGCAAAACTTAAACGTGAATGTGATACGTGATACGTGACCATTCGTTGCAAGACGTACCAAAGGCTTTAGAATAGTCTAAATATATGCCAATTTATGGAGATACTTATTAACCCTAAAAAGGCCGGGTAATTTGAGGTCTTTCTACGGCCGGGGGGCGTCCTTTTTTCCGTACCACTAATGCGTCGCAACTCGTGAAAGCGCACTGGAAAGCCAAGACTAGCTCGCGTGTGTTGATTTACACGCAAGCCTAGCTATTTTCTCAATCAAATCGTGGCTTAACACACCATGATGACTGTGAGTGTGATAGTTATACGCCTAGATGAATGTTCCTAGTCTCATTGTGGTGGTCGTAGTCCGCATCGAGATCGGCCACTAAGTATTGGTCACCCTTGGACTTGTCTCATCTAGTTCGATGTCCCAGAGCCGCAGATGTTGATGCATAATAGCAGCGGGGGCTAGTCTTGGCTTACCAGCGCGCTTTCACGAGTTTTTGAGGAAAAATGACGCATCAGTGGTACGGAAAAAAAGAGGCTGCCGGGTGTCAGATCTAGGTACTGTATTTACCAAGTCTGATATGATAGATGTGGTTCTGTTATAAATATGAGATTACTATGCAAAGAAATAAGGCACGACATGCGGAAGATATAATTTAAGATATTTTGTTTATTAACATGAAACCATCATTGGTTTGAAATTAATACATACTATAATATATAAATCAATATGAAAGCACAATCATACTAGGCAATCGTTTTACAAGCTGAATCAAACAAAACAAAAGTAATTGGATCCAATTAACGAACTAAACAAAACATAATTTACCTGGCGCCATTAATCACAAAATAATAATAATCAGGGGTAGTTGAGTTACATTATTATTTCTGTTATGCCTTATGGCGATAAATTACTGGGTGAATAGCACCTTAAGAGTTCTGGAGAGGTTGCAGACCCAGTCTGCGTAGAAAAAACATGAAGGTACGGGCGTCGGCTGTAGTAGCTCTCGCGAGAGTTCATTGCGTCGAAGTTGCAGACCCGCGCGGTGGTTGAATTCCCCATGACGGGCGTCGTGGAGGACGATCGACTGCACCGCGATACTGTGCACATCTAGGCCCGTAGTCGAGATGACTGGAGTTGCGGAGTCGTGCCGGAGCCGGTTCGAAGACCCAGTGGTGCCAACGCGGAGCCGATGGAAGCCGGTATGACGGTTGGATCATCGGAGCTCGGGTCGGATGAACGGCGGATTGGAGATCTCCGTTGTAGCTTGGCGTGACATAGCCCGGAGTTAGAGATACTCGGTGGAGTTGAAGATGCTCGTTAGAGTTGACGATAGTCGTAGAGCTGCTCGTTAGAGTTGAAGATGCTCGTTAGAGCCGAAGATGCTCGTAGAGCTGCTCGTTAGAGTCGAAGTTAGAGTTGACGATAGTCGTAGAGGATCCTCATTCGAGAACTCGTTGAAGTTAGAGAACTCATTGAAGCTTGAAGTTAGTACTGAACATAGTCGTTGAGTTGAAAAATGCTCGTCAGAGCCAGCTGGTTCCTGATGGGGGAAGGTTAAAGCCAATAGTTCATAACATTTGCTTCCTCCGTTTACAATTAAACACCAGCTATCACATAATGATTATGACACTGAATATGTGTATTGTATAGCCATTATCATAAACATGAAACACATGTATACAATTTAACACATAATATAATGCAAAGGTAATTTGTGAACTCATCTAATCTTCACATATATAACATACAAAAGGCACAATTTCTACAATCATTACATCCAAATGCCTCGCATAAATAATTAGGAAATGTGCAATATGTCCATGCTATTTCATTGCATAAGACTTTTTTTTATACCAAGGAGTTATATATATTGAATCAAAAAGCCTCACATAAATACGGAGAATTTAATTAATTCATGCTATTTAGTTGCATATTTTCTTAACATAAAATAAATCAGGATTTCAAAGCATCAATGAAATACAAATACACTTTAAAGTTAATGTGCTTTAAAGTTTTGACATTATAAAACTAATAACCGTATGCATAAATATTAACTCATCTCAAATATATAGAATTGTCAAATCATATAATTAAGCTGGTACAGTATTGAGTGTATGAGCTATATATAAATATAACATACATGTACATGTATTACTAAACTCCTACACAATGAAATCATTCAACAAAACTTACAGATTTTTGGTGACAGATGCCGATGACGAGGTATGGTGACGGCAAGGTGGAGGAGGCTTTACCCAGCATCATGGTGGTTGGATTGCTGGGTGCTTTCCGGCGTAAAATTAACTAATATTCTAGCCCAACATCAGGCTGGTATCTGGTGTATCACCTGCTCAAATTCACGACCTTCCATACTCAGTGACTGATGCTATCTGTGTCACTTGACTATTCTCTCACATCCACTATAACTTACAGTACCCAAATCCAACGCACATGAACAAAAGAATGTTCCCGCCCAAAATCATAATAAATGCAACTTACTGGAGGTGACCCAATCACACAAAACTAGTCGATACCAGTTCCCTTCTTATTTACTACCCTGGATAGGTACTAGGCATTACATACCAAAACTATTCAACCATCTCTTTGAATGAACAACTTTCACAATTGTCCTATCTAAACTTCACTCACGTGTACAATAAACATTCAGCTTCTGTACACACTATCTCTATACAATTCTCACTTTGCATGAACACACTCCCTATTATTAAATTAGGGATATCCCTGGTTCCATCTCAAGCTAAACCATATACAATAACCCTTAAAAGTGAGCTTGTGTGCACACTAAACATATACAAATCCGGGGCCTTATAGCATAAAACCCATGCTCACATATTAAATAAAAAGGAAGCATTCACACATGACTGAATTTATGGTCAAGTGTGGATGCCCAAATTTCTTAAAACGAAGTCACTCTGTGACAATATCCCCCACCTTCAAGAAATTTCTATAATTTCAAAAAAAAATAAACTGGGGTAATTTGTCCCAAAACAACAACCTACAAAAATAAAGGTTCAACATAAAAAATAAAATTGTACTTTCAATTCGTCTTGCAGTCCTTCGGACATTAAATGTCTTTCTCTTTTCCTGCCAACATATATATGCAATTATTTTCTGCAAGAACACAAAATAAACATCAAACATATTTCCAAGAAAATTATAAAGAGTCAAAATAACGCTTTCTTCGTTTCCAAGCTTTTGCCATTTTTTTTTTTTTTCCAAAACCAAAACAAAATCTGAAAACAAAACAGAAATGCATCATAATCCGTCGTCAATTCAATTCCAAGAGTCGGCAATCATGTCAATCGCAATAAATTTATATCTGAAAGAGAAATAACTGAATCCTTTATTAATCATCCGCTCTCTTCCCAAATTCCAAAAATATGTCAATCATAAAACATATATGAAAAGGGGAAATACAAAATCCATTGTCAGTTCCGTTCCAATGTCAGAAAATCTATGAAACCTGCAATCAAAAATCCATGTTAGTGTTTAATTAATAGATATCACTTTTCCTTAACCCTTCTGCCCCACCTGACAAGCAATGTCTTCAAGTCATCACTTCTGTAACACTTCCAAAAGTCACATCTGAGCAGGAGGAGAAAGATCCAAAAGCGCCACATGCCTCTAGAGCTAACGAGGTCACATCCTTCATGACCAGAAGTGGTCACATGCACTCCCAAGTGCACCAAGATCAACGTGCCCACAACAAAGGAGAGGCAATCCTCCCATACATCACCTCTCACTTCATCTGAGAACACAACGATGTCAGGAATCACTTCACCAACATCACTCCCTCTCCCATCTACCACACATCCTGTGAAGCTGATATCCGTCTTGTCAGCATCCTGATCACCACAGAAACTTCTGTCGCTGACCTGACAAGCATCCTGTGTAACATACACACCAACTGATCGAGACAACTCCCTAGACATCACATCTGACTCATCTGCATTAGACTTGGTCTGAATCGTCCGTGTAGACTGAAATTCCACACCATCCTCTGGAGCGTCCATCAATCGAACTAGTTCTGACTTCATCCAAGAAGTTGAACCATCACCTGTAGAAGAAAACCCTACAGAAACTTGTGAAGACACCTCTTCACAACCAGAAACTTGTGAAGACAATTCTTCATAACAAGAAACTTGTGAAGACAGCTCTTCACAACCTGAAATTTGTGAAGAAAACTCTTCACATTCTGAATCTTGTGAAGACAATTCTTCACAACAAGAAACTTTTGAAGACAACTCTTCACATCCAGAAACTTCTGAAGACAATTCTTCACACTCTACCACAGACTCACTTGAAATGATCTTGGTAGAATCCAGTGTAGACTGCACTTCCACACTTTCAGACGGAGACCTAATCTCCTGAATACTTCCCTGGGAAGATTCCAA